>CM035129.1:171392689-171460682 GCA_020205605.1 Panax ginseng | reverse complement strand
ATTAGGTATTAATCACCCATCTTGAGTCGCCAAATACATGGTACACAATACAAATACAAATTTAACTATACAGCTGTCGTGTAAAATACGACAAAACATAAATTGAGAATTTAAACAAGAATACTGCCTTCTAGACAATATTCATTCTCAATGGAGTCCTCATGACGATATCTGAAACTCAAATTCAGGTCCTCGTTATATTTATTGTCACACTATTTAATGTAATAGTGAGGACTACTAATGCTATCATCTGGATCGTCACTCCGCTTCCCCGACTCGTCCAAATTTACATTCTCATTTCACAAGAGAATAAAGAAGGAAAGGGTGAGCTCAACTAGCCCGATGAAGAAATATTACGACTAAGATAATACATAATAAATTATCATTAGTCTTCAACAATGTTAAACTAATAATATACAATAGACATCAAGTTTAACTGCAGCGGAATATGCAATCCATTAAAAGAGTCAAGTAGAGAATAAAATCTACTATCTTTTAGGTTTTAAAAGGTTTTCATCAATTTTTATCGGCGAGACTCGACTTTAATAAATAAACCACCACATCTAATCATCCTCGTACCACTACATCGAGGATTTTTATTAAATCATCAATGGTCATGACTATACCGAATAAACCCTGGTCATAATCATACCAAAAATTATTCATCAATGCATTACAGGCCACTGAGGACTTTTATCACATTATTTATAATAGGTCATGATTATACCGAATGATCCCTGGTCATAATCATACTAAGTCCATCTACGCATCGTAAGCGAAAGATGACTTTCAACATAATATAACATGAGGATGATGACAATGACATAATAATTCAATAAAACAAGTTCAAGAATTAATTTATCCGAGGAACTAATAATGTCTAAATTGTCAACATGATACTTTTGTAAAGTAAAATTTAAGAATGCTCAAAAAAATATTTTCATGAAAAGATCTTTGGATGAAGCGCAAATATCAAGGATATTCCACTAATTTCATGGAGTATAGAAGTCAAAACTTTAACCAACCGAGTATAATAAAGAATATATGAAATCGCAAATGAATTTTCACCCGCCATGCGCAGAATCCACGATATAGATCATTTTCACAATTTAATAAGGAATGAATACAAAGGATCATTCACTACCATGCATGTGGCAATCCACATGTATAAAGTTATTCCAATGTAATAATAAATGCGAATAATAAATAATGGAACCAGTCGGTGAAATTCACACCGATGTGATATTCCGGCTGAATAATAAATGCGAGAATAATAAATATGGAACCGTGTCGTGTGAAATTCACACCGATGTGATATTCCGGCGAATAATAAAGAACGGAATAATAAAAGAATTTCACCAAGTATGCGGTACTTCGCATAAACAGGTTATTCCAACATAATAATAAAGAATGGAATAACAGAAGAAGAAGATCACCAAGTATTGGGTAAACCACATATATAGGTCATTCCACCAAGTATAGGGTAAACCACAGACACAAAAGTTATTCCAATGTAATAATAAAGAATGGAATAACATAAGGATTTCACCAAGTATAGGGTATGTCGCGTATGCAGGTTATTCCAACAGAATAAATAAGAATGGAGTAACAGAAGTTCTCTTCATGAATAAGAAAGAATAACACCCCCTAACTAGAAAAAAAAAAAGCGGATATAAAGTAGTGAAGTAGCGAGAATACTCTTCTTCTTTCTCTCTATAATTTTCTCTCTATATCTTCTCTCTATAGAGTTTCAATAAATTCGTAAGAAATAATGAAGGAATGAACTTCTATTTATAGAAAAATTAGGAGTGGCTCTTGGTTAACGAAGGGTCAAAATGACTCTTGGTTATTATCAAGAGGCAACTACTATTCATGAAAGGGTAATTAACTCTTGAACACCAAGAGGCAAATAACTCTTGAAAAGCAAGGGTCAAGTTACTATTAAAACTCATGAATAGTAAATCGTGAATAAGAAACTCGTGAATAAGAACTCGTAAATAGTAACTCGTGAATAAGAACTCGTAAATAAGAACTCGTGAATAAGAATCTCAGACACCTAAAAGTTTCCCAAATACCCGATTGAACAATATAACCTCCGGACATCAATTATTATCGAAATAAATGTCAATTTTTACTAACACAAATAATTTTAACACAATGGAACTATCAAATTCATCTTTAATCAACACGAACTTATCCATCATTAATATCATAACTCACAATATTTAACAACCAGGTCGCTCCTGTGAAAGAGGGGGCTTCCAATAAGGATTTCTCCCTATTGGCGCCGCAATTAGGTGACCAAACCTCTCCTTAATGTAACTTCTAGACATTGTAAATATTGCAATTTAATAATATGAATAACTTTGTCGCCTCAATTATTAATTTAATAATATAACATATTATGCATAATGATCATCGTGACAATAATTGGATCAATAATATGAGAGATATGATGCAAGAATTATTCTTCGTAGTAATAATACAAGATAATCCGAGTGACTTCTTACGTAAGCATCAATAATCAATACCGTGTGCTACTACGCAACCACGCCAGATTATTATTGTACTTTTTTTACTAATGGTAGTTCAACAAGATTAATGGTAAAACCTTCACCGTTATTTTCATAAAATATTTTTGTCGCTTTCTAACTACGACAAGATTTCGCTATTGGGGGTCCACCAATGATTGTCTTGTCATTTGATATTTCCGATAAAAGAATATTCCCACCAAACGAATATTTATAACAACTTGCATACTTTGCAAAATTTTCAAATACTACCCATAACTATAACACTATCTCAAATCCACACCATAATATAAAAAAATATTTTGAGAAATTTAAATCTTTATTTATAAAATCTGGGGTATCACATAAAACCTCTTCAATATTACAAAATTCCTTTTGTATCCATATCCTTCTCCCTCCTAGATTTCCTCCTCTCTTATTTCCATAGCCAGACCACCAACACGGCACTATCAACCCATTACCATTACTACTACTGTACTGTCTTCGTAATCTAAATCCAACACATTCTCACTATTTATATAATTTATAACTGCTTGTCTTGATTTTGGACAATTTTGTTTGTGGGTATCATTCCAAAATTAAATCTTTTTTTCCTGGGTTTCTTTGGAATAGAATCTGAATGGATAGTTACAAATAGCAAATTTCCTTCCCTTATTACAAGATATGGACGAATAATACCTCAAAAACTGCAGGAGTGGTGCCACGAAGCTGAAGTTTAGAACTGAATAGTGTAATGAGTCCATAAAGATTATTACTGTTGGATATAATTGATGACGGGGAACTACCAGTCATTTTTCACAAAATCTATATGTGACGTCCCCAAAATAGGTATACAATACTCATTCTGAGTCGCCAAATACATGGTACAGAAAGCAAACTACAACTTCAATAATACAATTGTCGTGCAAAATACGACAACGCATACTGTGAGTTTAAATACAAATATTATCTTCTAGACAATATCCACACTAAAATAAATCATCATTATAATTATTCAAATATTATTTTACAGAAATAGTGAGGACTGCTAAAACATCTTTCTAGAACCATCACTCCATACCCCGACTAGATCTTGCTATGTTCTCACCTCCTCCAGGTAAGAAAAAATGGAACAAAAAGAAAAGGGTGAGCTTTCAACTAGCCCAAGAAAAATATTATGACTAAGATAATATACAACAAATTATCATTAGTCTTCAACAAGGAAAAATCTGATAGAATATAATAGACAACAAGTTTTAGATCAACAAATGCAGCGAAAACAACAATCCATTAGAAGAGTCACGTAAAGAATGAATTCTACTATCTTCTAAGATTTAAAAGTTCATCATCAATATTTTATCCCTGTAACATCAATCAATATACATCTTTAATCAAATATTCATCTTTGCACTACGTGCCAAAGATATTCATTTATATCACCAAATGGTCATGTTCATCTCAACACTGCTCATCTTCAGACTACGGGCAAAGATATTCATCGATTAATCATTTATCTTTGCACTACAGGCCAAAGATATTCAATAATATCATCATTTAAGACTGAGGATGATGAAAAATATTTTAAAGAAAACGAATCTAGTGAGACAGAAGGACAAATATTAGGGATTTGTGTTACAGTTTATCCAAGATCTATAATAACCAATTTTGAAGCAGAATTCAAAAATAACAATCAAAACATGGATACAATCAAAGATAGTAGCCAAAATAGACATCTTGGACAAAAAGAAAAATTTTTATTTTTCTATTGAATAAAGGTCAGATATCGTGAATAGTCTAACAGATCGTGAATAAGAACTCTCGACACAAAAAGTTCTAAATTTGATTAAAAATTTCACAAATATTTCGGTATAATGATATTGAAAAAAATAATATCATTTAAGAAGAAAATAACATCCCTTACCTCAAAATAACAGTACTTCTGATCAGAATATCGGATAGAAAGTCGAAGGAAACTTGTACCTGACAACAACTCTCAAATTATCTAAATACTCATAAAAATACGCTCAATAATCTAGAGAGAAAGAAAACTTGTTTCTGGTGTGATTTTCAATTCTAACCTAAGCGTCTATTTATAGGAAAATACTAGAACGCCATAGGAGACTAAAATAATAAAATATTATTATTTCTTTCTTTTTTCTCGACGCACACCTTTGGAAAAATCAAGCATGCCATCTTGAAAGAAAAAAATAGCAGCCCATGTGTATTCAACACCAACCCAAAAGTGGGTCCCACCCATAAATTAATAAAAATTATTTTATTTTCTGAAACTTCAACAATTCATAGAAAATAGCCCGTTTATCAGAAAAATACGAATTTTATGTCCATTCCACACGAAATCGAATTCTCTACAACTTTGTAGCTTTGAGTTTTTCCAAATTCCAACTAAAAAATATTCGAAATCAACAAACGGGTAATTTTTAATACCTCAATTCCGATAAAATACTGGTAAAACATCTCAGCATTAATTCTTTCATTTATAACCACATAAATAAATATTTTCTTATCATATAAATCAATAATTAATTATTCACAAATAATATTACGTAATCACAATTATGACAACCAAAGTAGCTTCCGGAAAGAGGGGCTTTCAATAATGATTTCTCCTTACTTACAAGGCGCAATTAGGTGACCAAACCTCTCCTTAGATGTAACTTTCTAAACATTGCCAATAATGTTATCTAATAATATTATTCAAATAATATGAATTATTGATCCGATAATGAAAAATATCATGCGAAAGACAATTATTAAACAATAATATTAAATATCAACGCAACAATTATTGAATCAATAAAATAAAATATTGAACAAGAATTCATGTAACAATTATTGAGTAGTGCCTTCTTACGTGCGAATCAATAATTCAATAATACTATGTAATACCGTAATGCCATCTTTACACAACCACGCCAGACATCGTATTTTTTAACCACCGATATTCCGACAAAGGTTAATAATAGCAGTATAACTACGCCTAGATTATTTATAAAAACTCATACTTTGTCGCTTTCTTCATCCGATGCTTATTCTCATTATGAGCCCGAATGAATGGTATCGCTACAGTAGTGCATTTAATATTCCACGACAAAAATAATATTCCCCGACAAAAATGAATATTTTATAATCACTTGCTTATCTTGTAAAATTTGCACATTTCACCCATAATCAAAACATTATATCAAATTAACACCTTATTAATTTAGAATAATAAATAAAAAAAAATTCAATTTTATTTATAATAAGTTGAGGTCTTACGCTATATACACTCAAATATATAGAGAGAAAATGGCCAGCAATTGCACAGCCCCAATTCATTTGTATGTATGGATGTTTTTAGTTGCTCAGGTTTCCCAAATTGCCAAATTAGTAAACTAGGTATTTTCTCAACCTTTTATTTTCCTCGTATTTTTGCTGAAATGAAATATAATAGGTGGAGGGTTAAAATGGTAAAAAAATATTATTATTCAGACATTTTAAAAAATATATAATTTTTTTCATTAACAGATACTCTACATTATTCAAATATCTCAAATCTTACATTCACTTTTATCAAACACTATTACTCTCCTAAACCCCAAAGTGGAAGTCTAAGGTAGCGTTTGATACCTCCACTGATACTTTCTCTTGAGAGACTGTACTTGCACCTTTTTTTTTTCTTGGAACATCTTTGCCAATGAATATTTTAGCAAAAATAAAAAGGAATGTAAACATGAACAGTATCATTTGATTTCAAAGACAAAAAACAAAAGAAAACAAACATGAAACCAGAAAGTTAAACTATATCCATCCACCAACTAAAACAATTAGTGAACAGGTTTTTACTGCTGTAATTTTGATTATTTACTACAAGCCTTGCCAGGAAGAGCTTCCCTCTTACTCCTAGTACTAAAACTTTCTCACCTCTTCGATCTCCAGTAAATTTGCAACCTAATGATGGGAAGCTACCAGGTTACACCTTGCGTCCACCTAAATCATCACCAGTCAGCAGTCACCACACATTTAATTATCTTTGGCTTTCAGGCAGTCTGGTAGCAAGAATTTAGCATTGACCCTCATTCACCCTTACAATATCCCTACAACAGTGGAATATTCCATCTGAGAGTTACAAACATATCAGTGCTATAGCTTCTTTGGAGAGCTTCTTCAGGGATAGACAGCATAAAATCAACACTACAAAATGGATAATAAACGCCATAGCACTATCTCACCACAAAAGAAATCACACCTACAACATTGACCTATGGGTTTACCATATTTAACCTCCTTTTTTTCGTCACCCGTTCATCCCTTCAACTGACAATATGTTACTTGGTTATCTACAGAGGAGGTAAGGGAAAGGAAAAGGCCAATTTCTAGGATTGAACCCCACATCAAATCATCCAAGCAGATAAAGTAAGTAAGTAACAAACCTAAAAGTTATATAGCCCAACTTGTAAAATAAAATATATATAAAAAAAGGTTACATAGGCCAATTTCTATGATTAAACCCCGCATAGTCATCCAAGCATGAACTGTTTATGCCCACATGAAGAGAGCTACAAGGTTCTGAAATAAGCTAACAAAACAAAGAGCAAGCTGCAAGCAATTACAAAGCAACAACACACTCCTTGGTCTATTCATTGTTTTGGAAAAACAAGAAAGATAACACTAAATTTCAATTTTATTCACCCCTTGACGACCCTATCCTTTTCTCTCTGTCTCCTTTTTTGCCTATAATGATACAAAATCTATATTATCCCAAAAAGTTATCTGATGAGCCAAGGCCATGCTCACGAGGGTCCCCCCACGACTAAGTTAAATTTAAAAATATAAATCATTCATGTCAGCACCTCTTCAAATAAAACCTAAACCGCATTTAAACTTGGAGAACAATAAATTCATCCAAGCATAATTCTTCATTCATCTGAATACATCCTCACATAAGCTAAGGCTTATCTACCATTGGCACCGCAACATGTCTTTTAAGTCCTTCAATTATTGATGTCAGCTGTTGAAGAATATGTAGGATACTCAACTACATAATGAAAAAAAAAAAATCACTGTTGCTATAAAGGATGTAACTTAGTTATACTCAGAGACTAGGAACCCCTTGCGCCATGTTTGGAGCATAGAAAACGAGAGTGAAATAAAGAAAAAAAAATATAAAATGAAATATAAATAATCCTTGAAGGTTTATTACTTTCCACTACACTTTCACATTATTAACCGATATAAGATTTGTTGACGTATAAATTAGACTAGAGTCCATTAAGATTTTTTGCACTTTTTATATTATTTTTTCTATTTCCTTTCCTGCCCCCAGAGTGCCCAAGTTGCAAACATATAGTTAATCTCCTTCAGAGGATTAAAGTTATGTCTGGAATCACCAATAATTGCAATGGAGAGGGAGGAAATAGAGAGGAGAGAGAATTTCCAACCAATGCTGGTCAAGCCAGGAAAACTCTATTGGTGTTAGCACTTAAAAGTTAAAAAAATGATATCAACCTATCATGTCGGCATAGATGCGTATAGTATGACTGGTAAAAGCAGGGATCTGGTGTAATATAACACATCGAAGATTAATTTATGTTAGCATCCATCTCAGTAGTGGGGACGTTCTATTTTAAAGATATTTCTTTGTTAAGAAACACTCACTCCACAGTATGCACTCAATATGTAGACAATGAAAAGCTAACAGCTCCATCCCCCTGCCTTTCCTCTCTCCTCAACTTCCCAAAATCAGCATTTCCCCCTTTCAAGATATACCACCATATTATCGCATTGAAGTTCCATAGATCCTACATGCAAAATTAGCTATTTATTGGTCAAGATGTCTCAATTGTCCTTACTTTCTCCTATTTCTACTAAAGGAAAACTACCCCTAGCAAATAAAATAGCCAACAATCCTCCTACTAGTAATATTATCATATCAACGTTAAACAAATTGCACCAAGAGATTATACAAAATGGTTCACCATTTAACTGACAGAGTGAATGATCAATAGGACTATGACCTCTTTTTATACATAAAATAAATATTTTCCTATTTGTATATATTTTGCTCTAAAAATCGAAAGATCTCCTTACTGAAATGCTCCATCCCACTTCTACTACTATATACAAAAATAAAAGCTTACTAAATCATCTTCGAAATCGAGATCCCTTGTCCGGTCTACCATTATTCCTTCCATCCCATGCTGAGGCCCAGAAGAAGAGACCCATCCAGAAAAGAACAGCAAAGAAGATCTGCACAGTGTCTTTAAATCTGGACAAAGTCATTTGAAGACCTGTTTCACAAATAACAGAGGTCAGTGAAAACTCATTTAAAAATCATAGTACAAAGAGTCTTCTCCGCATCATAAAGCATAGTGAATTGATTTAAAATTGCTCAATTGCCAAAGATCTAATCAAGCTAACATCTAAGAACGAATATGACGGCCAGCATGATCTTCTAAATAGGGGGTGCTAATTGCACAGTTATACACTATTCATCCAAGATCCCTATTATATGAGAATTATTATATCACACAACCATACCTTAACCATGATATGCTGAACCACTAAGCTAGTTAGCTTCTTATTACCCAATAAAAAATAATGAAATAATACTCCTGTTCCACACAAAAAATCCCATTTGCAAAATTTATAACTTTTAACAATATATTTTGGTTCCATGTTAATCCTTAAATTTATTTAGTGCTTACTTTTATAGTGATAGCATGCTACTGAAATTATGATGGCTTGACTGTGTCATTTCATGCATCCATCTGGAACAATAAAAATGAGCAAACGAGACTCCTTTTTGGACTCCATTTTTGGAACTGTGGTATAATAATAAAAAATTTAAAATATATCGTCTTGTTTTCCACATAGGAATTTACCATCAAGTGTCATCTCAACCAACAACAAACAAATTTCAATAGAGTATATATCATTCAAGTTAATCTAGGATAAATCATACACTAAGCAGAGCAAACATCCTATTCTTTTCCATAAATCATGGCCAACCCACATTATTTTTTCTTAAAATTGTCAAATATGAAACCAAACTACTACCTGCAGAGTAAATCCCACTTTTTCATATCAGTATCCCCAAGACTCCAATCATGTAAATCCTTTCTTAACAGTTAAACAGTCATGTATCCACACCACAAAACAAACATTATCAAGTGTCTAGCCAAGCTCTTTAACTCACGCACGAGTAAAATTACGAATCAGGAGAATAAGCCCTAAAATACGAAATTGAAAGAGTAATATCAGAAATATTAGTAGTACCTGAGGGCGGACTAGGGCTTTGTCCAGTAGGTGGGTCAGAATCTGGCGGAGACGGAGGACCGGGGGTAGTAGCGCGGGACGTGCCGGACCAAGCATAGGGAACGGAGAAGCGTCGGTGGATAAGAGAGAGGATGTGATTGGTGGAATGATGGGAACAAGTGAGGAAAGGAGAGCCTGGGAGTGTAGAATTTTTCAAGGCAGTGTTTGGCCGGTAGTTGTATAAGGCCGTTACCGGCGAAAGACAAGATGCCATTTTGGTGAAATTTTTTTCTATCTATGTTGCGGGTCCTTTTTCAAATACTGGAATGCAGACTTGAGAAATTCGATATTTTAATTTAATATTGAGGGTATAATCGTAAAACTTTGTTATTATAAATATATAATTGAGACGGTAGAAAAAAAATTGTGAAATGAAATATTACTCTTGTTGATAGAGGAATGGGTGTTAATACTTAAAATTAATAATCATATATAGTAGTATAATTTTAGCCTAGAGATTCCCTGTTCAGACACCCCATCCGTATTATTTGTCCTTTGAGAACAATATGCAAATACAAAACTGAAAGAATTAATATCCGAATAAATCAATACAGTGACTCGCTCCTCTTCTCGATCGCCTGGTCGGAAACCGGTGCCTCTTGAAGTAGTATTTATTTATTTTGAGTATGGCAATAACTAATGACTATAGCTACTGAATTAATGGATTGTATTATGAATCATCATGCAGCTGCTTAAATAAACGACGATACATGCATTCATTGGCCTCTCCCTTGAGAGACTAGCTAGCTTTTCAAAATAGACAAAAAGGATTGAGTTTTGTGTCACAACCACTATATATATATATATATATCTTTCAAGTGTACGTACATGCAACAAATATAAGCACATTTGAAACAACATCATGATTAGCTCCACGATAGTTGGAGTAATATGCGGGATTAATACGTATGAGTAGGCTATACAAACTGGAATACAAACAGTCAGTTTCTACTATATATATATATATATATAGGGGCTAGCTAGTGCTACATATCAAAGGTTAGTTTTCTCCTATATTTCCCCAACTTAAACCTCCCCCATGTTACCCCTAACCCTCTAGAATTTAGATACATGCATGTCACGAGCTAGCTAGCTAGTATCCACAAAGTTCTTTTATATACTTTTCAGTTTCATTCTCAAACATATATAATTAAAAAAGTTCACATACGAATTCACCGGAAAGGGAGAATTAAATATAAAACAGAATCATTGGCAAAATATTAAAGGAGTACATTATTACAAAATAGATTACGAAAGTTCATTACAAGGATCAGGCCTGCCTGATCAATTCTGAGAGATGCATGATCAGAAGGGTTAATTATAGTATATATGGTACGTAGTACTAGTATATAAATAAATAAATAAATAAATAAATAAAAGTAGCAGTTAAGGTTGAAAAAGCTTATCTCCACATTTGCATTTCCAGGAGAGGAGATAATAACTATCATCTTCTCGATGAAAGCTGGAAGATTGTTGATAAGCATGAGTAGTAGTAGTAGTTGATGATGTCCTAATCCGGTGAGGAGGAATAACCAGAGTAGCCATGCAAGGCCTACAACTCATGCATTTGTTCACACATGTTGGTGGCTTTGAACCCAATACCTTTTTCCTTTGCTGCAGCTGTTCCACTACTACTGCACTACTCCTCCTCGTGTAACTACTTGATGATGATTCCCCAACTGCAATTAATATTATATTTGACACCTTACAAAGAAATAAAAAATAAAAAAGATAGCTACAACTACTGTAGGAAAGAATTTGAAAAGCAAAAATCAAAATACCCATTTGCATTTTCAGGTAAAAGGTACCAAACTAAAGTAGTTTTTTTTGTTACCTGATTTGGAAG
Source organism: Panax ginseng (assembly GCA_020205605.1). Classification (NCBI taxonomy): domain Eukaryota; kingdom Viridiplantae; phylum Streptophyta; class Magnoliopsida; order Apiales; family Araliaceae; genus Panax; species Panax ginseng. The sequence continues at coordinate 171,449,009 of CM035129.1, read as the reverse complement.
GTAGATATGAAAGCGAAAAGATGAGGATCATGAGAACTGTGATTACAAGCCTGACCATGCAAAGAGGGTAGCTTCTGGATGTAGCCATAAGCTTAGTTTATATATTTGAAGATTTATGTTGTGTTCCAGCTGCAGGGGAACAAGTTAAAGAATGCTGAACAAGTGAAAAAGATATGTATGCACAAGTGTGTGTGTGTGTGTTGTGGAGGGATTTGTGTGTTTGTTTGAAAAGAGGGAAGAAGATTTGTGCATGTGGTAATTAAGACTAGACAAGGTTAAGTAATGTTTCCAGAAGGAGGGACAGTTTTCTTCTTCTTCTTCTTCTTCTTCTTCTTCTTCTTCTTCTTCTTCTTCTTCTTCTTCTTCTTCTTCTTCTTCTTCTTCTTCTTCTTCTTCTTCTTTCCCAATTATTAAATGCAATAACATCCCACGACTACAAATTTGAGGAGTATTTCTTCTTTCTTCTTTTGGGAAAATGTTGCACTGACTTTTCAACGGAAATGAGTGTTTGGAAACACTTTCTGGATCATCTCTCCACTCACCAAATACCAACTATACCCTCGTGCTTATTTGTCAAACCAAACATGCATATTCTGGATCATTTTATGTGTAGTAATGTAGTTAATCAACAAATTAATTCAAAGATGTTTATAAAAAATACTACTCCATAATCATATTAATTCCCTCCATTTCAAAATAATTTTATACAGTATCACTTGCATTTGTATTTTACCAAGACAAATAACACGACGTTTTTAATTAGCGAACTGCATTGGCATTGGGAAACTGACTACTCAATTCAACGCCTCATTTTCACGTAATCTCAGAAGTGTGCCTAGTTGGAAGTACTACAAGGCTCGACTTATTACATGTTACAAGTACTACTTGAATCTGAACTCGGTGGACTTTAATGCACTACTAGTATTTTGCATGTAGTACTAAAAACAAGACTACTCCTCCATGTTTCTACTACTATTAAAGTAGTAAATGTGTTGCAGTATTATTATTCAATAGGAGCGAATTAAAATGATCGATGCATCACATTCTTCTACTGTAGGTAGTATATCTTAAAATTTACATATTGCAGTAAATTTGTTAATTACATAATTGTTAATTGTAGTAAAGAATATATTAAAAAAAAACATAATGCCGCCGCCACCACCACCACCCAAGTACAGCATCAAAAAATGGTGTCATAATTTTGCCTAAAAAAGTAGTTATACAATACTTTTAACTCCTAAAAAACCTAATAATTAATAGCTCCCTCCTTCTCATGATATATATATATATATATATATATATATATGACGTTTTAAATAATTTTATTTTTTTAAATAATTATTTAACATTTTATATAATCTAAAAGAATTAATTATAATTTTTTTAAATTTATCTTTTATTAAAATATATATATATATATATATATATATATATTAATTAATACTACTATGTTAATGTTATACTACTTCAGTTCAGTGCACTCCACGACAAATGAATTCTATTCTATTTATTTTTGGATATGGAGTAAGGGTGGAAACCAGAAAGAAAAAGAATAGTAGAATCTCTGACTGCACCCACGACAAGGATTCAGATTCTACATCAGAACGACCAGGCTAGGCTAGGTAGCTCTTTTAATCAAACGTCAGTCAATGCCCTCTCTGCATTTTGTACGTTAAAGTTACACCTGATAAGACCTTGCCTTTCTTCAATCAATTATGCATATACTACATACATTCATCAATATGTGCAGTGCAGTGCAGTCCAGTCCAGTCCATTATTTCTATATACATATATACACACACAAGTACAGTTTTACTGATCCGCCATTATCAAGTTGGACAGAATTCATTCCCACACTAAAATGCAATATTCTCATTTACTAGTAATGTTTTCATGAAATTAATCATTATTAGCCAAAATTGACTTTGGAGATACAGTTCGTAATTGTACCTTTTGCCCTATTATTTTCACCATAAAAAGTTAAACATAATTTTTATATAATTATTCTTCGAAATTAAAATTTGCTATTTAGCCAAACTCAATTATGAAAATCTCCCATAAACATAAACATGAATGAACACTTTGCATTTTAATCTGAATATTAGGTAGATGATTTTCATCAAGAAAGGGAGATTTTCCAATACTCCATCCATATATAACAACAAAAATTAGATAAATCTCAAATTTCGTGTGTTATGTTTATATATAGGAGTATCTCAAATGAAAGCAGGAATTTGAGACGGAGTGACGGAGTGAAGTATATCCACGAGCTTGCATCTGTGCACGGGCCAATATCTAAATTCCACAAGCACTTTGTGATTGTGAAAATTATGTATTGTTCTTCACCAGTTGTAACCACAACTACATCAATAATTGCATTGGGAAAAAAAAAAAAAAAGCTTTTTAATTGATGTAAGGGTATAAAGTTAAAACAAATTCAGCAAAGGATTTGCGAGATCGCCTGTATTATGAAGCAACCTAAATTCTGAAGCCCCCAAGAGATAGGTTATTGTTCAGATTTATACCAAAAAATCAAAACTCCTGCTGTCTCAATCATTCATCCCTTCCTGCTCCCAGACGTCAACAAGAAAATCTATCATTTCCTGTCAGGTGGAAATATAAGATGACAGTTAGGCAAAGCATTTCACTTCAAAGAACTTGGAAAATGCAAGGAGAGAAACTAACAGCAAGAGGGATTGGCTTCGTAAAAGGCTTGTTACTCCCGACCAAACTTTCATAAGTTGCATTCCAACTGAAAATTCAAACTTTTTAGGGTGCGGGGCTGAAGAAGAGATTCAACACGGTTCCACGAGTAGCCAATGTAACTTCACAACAACCAAGTATATAATTTACAAAGATGATATTTTAAAATTATGCAGGGAGGGAGGGTATGCTTCCAGCACATCTAAAACATAATTGTTTATAGCATGCCCAGAATTTGACATTTTTCAAGAAGACTACTTCAAGTGTTTGACACTTGATCCCTCGCACAAAATTCTTGACAAGATGATTGCCCTCGGACCATGTGAATAATCAATGGCCAACTGGCCATAGGCATCAGAAAATGCATGTTTGTTTTTCGAGGAATCAAAACCAAACCAAAAAGATTTTAAGATAAAAAAAAAATATTGCCATTCTAGGAATCTACTCGATGTTTTTTTTTAAACTTTGTTTTCCCCTTTCTTAAATTTCTTTTGCCTTCTTGTGGTCAAGTGATTGAAGGCAGGGTGAAAATGCACTGTTAGTGTAGTTATAGGTACAATCTAAACAAATTCTTAGGGAGATGCTGAATTAGAAACAGACTGCTCTATATTTATGCCATCAAGCATATACTTGGGATCCAAATGGGGCCAGTTCATCAATTATGAAAAATGAAAAGTAACTCACCTCAATCTAGGCTCACATAGCTGCTGTGCTCGGTACTTCTTATTTCCTACCCACAGCTGCCTAGTTTGGTTCCAGAGAAGAAGACCTGCATCCAATTTTTTTCACATTAGATGAAATGCAGCAAAAGGAACAATCAGAAAAACTGGAAAACCACCTGATTGAAAATCAAGTGAAATACTGCTAGTATTTTATCATATAGACATCTGTACACATTTACCACAACAGAAACCACTAATCAAAAAAAAAGAAAAAGCTTAACCTAATAATAAACACAGTCCAATAAGATTTAACTGACAACAACAGGGAACAGTTGTCAAGAAAAACTTTAATCAAGAAAGAGAGAGAGAGGGTGCTTTTTTTAACACTGAATTTTATTTAGAGTCCCTTTCAAGAATAATCTAATCAACTCCCTCAGACACCCCACGAGAAAAAACAAGCAATCACACAAACATATTCAAAACAAAAATAGGACGAAAACCATTCAGATAAAAAACTTTTCAAAAAAGAAGCACGCTTAATCTGCCTAAATGGCCTCAAGATCACAAAGAAAGTGCATCCAGATATAAAACAACTTTCCTACCACTGAAACTCTGTAATAGGTTGAGGTACATGTTCAAATCCTCCCAATATATATAAATATACACAGAAACTAAAGAGAACCACGAAGCCCATGCAAGTTGCAACATTAAGTCATCTCTATTTGCCGTCCGCTTCCCAAGTACAAATGCATTATAGCCAGGACAAATATATAATAATATAATAAATCAAGTAAAAACATAAAAGATTTAAGCAGTAAAAAACAACTTGCCATGATTTACAAATTCAGAAGGGAGGTTCCAATTCCCAGAACTACTGGCATCCAGGGTCGATGTGCTGATTGACGAGATGCTTCCTCGTGACTGAAATGCACTATAGTCCATGTCAAAATTACTATTGGTCCAGAAATCCTCTGATATACTGGGTTTTTCCACTGTCCGAGCATTAAATTTCTTCTGTCCTTTCAGCGGCTCATCAACCGATGAAATCAGTTTGCGGTTAATATCGCATCCGAGACAACCAACTGCTCTGTTACAAAAGACATTCAGTTCCATTAGAAATCTTATTTTACCCCATAGTCCATACAAAATATACACATTAATCCCCCTATATGCACCCTCTAGTCCTCAAAAGTATACAAAACTTTAGTACAGCATGATCAATTGATCATCTATTTTTTAGTTGCATATTAACTATAGTATTAACTAACGATTTGACACAATGGATTAAATTCAAAAAAAAAATATCCAGGGTGATTGGGCCTTCATTTACTGCACTATTAGCCTATCATAAAACTGAAGGGGGTAAGCCCAGTGTTACCAAATTCTTGGTACAATCAGGACACAGACAATTGGCTTAACGCCATACAAGGATTTCACTGGACACAGTAAGAGTACGGATACGGGGTACGCTAAATTATAAATTCATAATTCGGAAGGGGTATACATAGCCAGTACGATAATTGGGAACGCAATACACTAATGATCATTTATTTGGGTTGTTTTCAATACATTTAAATATATATATATATATATATATATATATATATATATATATATATATACTATAAAACTTTTAAATAAAATTGTCAATAAGTACACAACATTTAAATTCTTATAATCTAAATTTTGAACTACCAATTTAAAATTTGAATCGACTTCAATAATTCAAAATAATAAAGTATTCCCTTTCCTTACCCGATTTGGGATATAGTATAAACCCATGATTTATGGAATTGATTTACGGTGGGTTCACAAACTTCTATATTTTTTAAATAAATTTTATTAAAATATATCTATAATTTTTAGTTTCTATAAATATTCTAAAATTTAAAATCACCAACTTTTATACATCATTTATTTTTATAGATTCCTTACCAAAATTCTAACAAAAATACTTAATTCATTTCAAATAAAATCAACTTTAATTTTTTTAATTCATTTAAATTTGTAATTAATATAATCTCATTTTTAATTTTTTAAAATATAATTAATAGCATTATAAAATGTTCAAAATCTATTATTAATTATAATATCTATTATTTCAATAGGTACATAAATTACACAAATTTTAAATTCAAAATATTTTAATATTAATTTTAATTAGTTAAAATTAAATTTATATTAAATATACAAATAGTAAAAATTAAATTGTATTTCTTTATTCAAACATTTTTTATTTTAACATGTTCAAGTAAAAACAAATAAAACGAGAAATATAAGTTCCATATTCTTCTTTTTTTACTAGTCTTCACATGATCTTCAACTTCTTTTTTTGCTCTCACGCGTTTCTCTTACTCTTCCTCGCGCCATACTCCTCTTCCTTATGCGGCCATCAAAACACAGTTACAAAATGTTAAAGTGTAAACCCTCAAATCCTTCACAAATGATGGATGAGCTTCATCATATTCATCGCCGACAAACTTCCATCCTTCCATCGACGGCAACTTCCATTATCGGTGGCGGTGATCGGCAAGGAGAGATAGCATCAATCATGGAGGCTTTTAATATGTAATTTTGTTTCTCAATATGCCCAATTTTGGCGACCTGGTACGCAAACGTACCACAATTGGGGTCGTGTGATCCAGATCGTGGGTCGTAGGGGAGAGGGGACAATTGGGTAACCCTGGGTAAGCCTACTCCTCAGATGGTCATAAAGGTGATGCAAGCTAGTTTGCCTTACAATATTCATGCAAAATTCAAATAGATCATGCTATAATCTTTAAGAATGCGTAAAATGATCCGAACAACCGCTACTATCTGATACTGAGACAAGTATCATGGTAGGTTTTCATCTTTGAGTTTTAACAGTGGTTGTTAACTCCTTATAAAGGACACTTGAACTGCTATCATAGTCTCATGTTTTTAAGATTAAAATGTCTTTTTATCACCTCAAAACACTTCAGAGAGACTGTCCTTCCCTTTAGTCACTTTATTGCTACTTGCTTGTCAGCATGAATATTATGAATAGACAGAAATGCCCGCTCATCTTGCTCTTTGCTTGTTAATGCAGCTGGTCCCAACTACTGGAAAATCTTCCTCTTCCAAATGTAAGAAAAGATTTCTCTTTGATCAATTTTGAGCTTTTAAATCTGAATGCATTTGCATTCAGCTGTTTCTATTTTATCCATAGTAGCAAAATGTTCAATCTCCCCATCCCCTCCCCTCCCTCCTGAAAATTAAGGAGAAAATAAAATATATATATAAATTCTTGGGTAATCCTACTCTCTTCTTGTTTCCATTTTTTTTTCTGGTTGATGTTAAAAAAAATGTGATACAGATTAAATGGATATGCCCAACTGCTCCTACTCGTCCAGTGGCTCTACTTGGTGGATTCCCTTGCACTGCATGTAAGAGCAAAACCAGAACTATTTTAATGCCATGATAATAATACTGTTCATATGAGAAACTTTTGTGTTGTACATCAGGGTTTGACGTGGGAGAACTTTCAGAAGATGGTCCAGATGATATTGAGGGTTTAGATGCTTCAGTTGCACATATTGCAAACTTGTTGTCAACGGAGCCTGCTGACAGTAAGCTTCTCCATTCTTACTACCTCAGTTGTAGATTAAGCATCCTCATGGCCAAATGATATCATGAGATTTCTCACTTCCTTGCAACTAAATAAGATAAGGGTGGGTAATTATATCTATACTGCATATAATTAAGGTTTTTGGGTTTTCTCTTCGGCATACTACTTCCTCTTGATTATGTGATCAAAATTCCATGAAAAGTTACTTCATATCAGCTCACTGGGAAATTGCTTCAGAAGGTTTCCCAATGTCTAAGCATATTTTGATCATAAACACGTACATGGTTGGCCATTTAAACCTGCTTTGTTTAGGCAGATATGTTTGGTTGGTTTTGGTATAAAGCTAAACGCTTTTATCCTCTTCTTTAACAGTTAAGCTTGGTATTGGGGGATTCAGTATGGGGGCTGCAACAGCCCTCTACTCTGCCACATGTTTTGCCCAGGGAAAATATGGAAATGGTAATCCTTACCCTATCAACCTAAGGGCTATTGTTGGTCTAAGTGGCTGGCTTCCTGGTTCAAGGTGTGATATAACAAATTCCTTCTCACATCCAAATCCTGTTTCATTTTAATTTTCTCTAGCATATACATAGTTATAGGGAAGTACCTGTATTAACTGTCTGCCACTTTCCATGCTACCAAGGAATTATGATAAGACATATTAAGAAAAATGAATTAAAGCTTCCAGAAGTGATTCTTATGTTAGCTTCAACCAAACCATTAATTTCCTAGACGGTCAAGAACAATACCTTGGTAGTGTGCTAAATTTCTTTTCCATAATTTCCTTTTTCTTTAATTATTTGTGTATTTCCAACCTGATGCAATAAAGAATGGTTGATATCAGAGTCCAGATTCAGAATACTCTTCTGTTAATCTGTACACTACTATTGTACAGGAGCTTAAGGAACAAGATAGAAGGCTCACATGAAGCTGCAAGGCGTGCTGCATCCTTACCCATCTTGCTCTGTCATGGAATCTGTATGTATCGTATATTTTCGAACGTGATTATCCAACACTTTTTCACAGTCCAATGCTTACTTACTAAGTTGAAGGCTTGAAAATATCTTGAGAATCCCCTGAAACTTGTTGAGCTAAACTTAAATTTTAGTTCATCCTTGAAGGCTTATCCTAGTCTCTTGAATTTATTAATAAAAGTTTAATTTTAAACATCAAACTCTTATATCAATTGATTACCAAGTGTTATATGGATCCATCCTGCATCCTGCTAATGTGTCTGCACTGCACTTGTCGTGATTTAGTTATTTGGTTTATACTAGTTACTCACTCAGCTTGTAATAAAAATGAGAATTAAGATGGATTTTTCAAAGTCTGCATTTTCACCCATTTATCTATCTTCCATAGGTGATGAAGTGGTTCCTTACAAGTACGGAGAAAAGTCCACCCACTTGTTGGGCTTATCTGGATTTCGATACCTTTCATTCAAAACATATGACGGGTATTAGAAGATTTTTAATATTAGGTCAGTATTGTTAATTAGTATCTCAATACAGTCTAATATTTTGAATGTTTGGTATGATTTTGCAGGCTTGGTCATTACACAGTCCCTAAGGAGATGGATGAGGTCTGCAATTGGCTACACACTAGGTTGGGGCTTGAGGGGTCACGCTGATTATAATATTTTTGGTTCAAATTGCAGTTAGTAAGATGAAAGAGGGGGGAAAAGAAGACATACATTTATAGATGTGGGTAGTAGTAGATTATGGGTGGGGTGGGTGGGGTGTGGGGAATGGTATAGATGAATTAGTATTCTTCAAGTTTTGAGTTCCTACTGGTCCTAAAATAAAGTTTTCGGATATGTATGTACCTATTCTGGTTTGGATTTTCGGCACTTGGATGGAATTGTTCTGCTCCATTCCACTTATGAGCATTTTGATATTCATTGTACTGTGTATAAATGGCTATAGTCGTCTTGTGTATCAGATTGATTATTTTCATTTTCTCAAGTATTTTAATTTGTAACTTATTTTATTTTTGTTCTAAAATCCTATGAATTGTTCAAATATACCCCCAAACGTTACGTTATGCACACTCAATTTAAATTATACATCATACATCCTATCCTATTCTATCCTAGTCCTACCGTAAAATAAGAGAAGTGGTTAGTATGAAGTTCATTTTTTCGAAAGAGTTTGCATTAATTCCATTAATCGATAGATCTTGACACGCAGAGAGAAGACTACTAATGACATTGATGGTACGTTTGATGAATTTGGAGTGGAAAATTCTAAACCTCCATCTTCTTGTGCACTCGATCAAACTGCAAATAGTGATGTAAATGGTGATATGAAGAAAAGGAAGAATATTGAGGGTAATGATGGTGATTTTAATGAAGAAAGTGGCCTATTGTTGCACAAAGGAAATTGGGAGTTGTTAAAGAAGGATTATTTTATGAAGGCACAGACAAAGTTGACAGCTTGTGATTATCATAGGGGTCTTGATCTTGTTGTTGTGGGGTTTTCAAATGGAGTGTTTGGACTCTATTAGATGCATGATTTTGTTTGTATTCATTTATTGTCGATATCTCTGAGAGCAGATTACTACTGCTACCTTCAATGATCTTGGGAATTGGTTGACATTCGGGTGCGCAAAACTAGGTCAGTTGCTTGCGTGGGGGTGGAAATCAGAAAGTTACATATTGAAACAGCAGGGGAATTATTTTGATGTAAATCGTCTTGCGTACTATCCTGATTCACAACTCATGGCTACCGGTGCAGATGATAATAAAATCAAGGTGAATAATGATTTGTCTTTCTTACTTTATGGTTTAAATTATATGACCTAATTCCAGATATTGTTCTCTAATAACAATTATTAAATTTAATTGGTTGTTTTTATCATAAATCAAAATGTGAGCATGCATTTGGCTGCTGTGCCTATTTTGGATTAGTAAAGTAACATGTTTCTTATATTTTCTTCAGTTATGCTCACTTTTTATTCATAGATGAACTCTGTATATATAATTTCTTTTGTATGATAATAAATGAAAGAATCTATTTGTATGATAATAAATGAAAGAAAGGCTCAAATTTTGTCTAACCCAACAAAACATCCCACCCAATAAAAAAAAATCCCGTATGAGCCATTAGATTAAGTGAGATGAAATCAGAGCTATTATTATTATTGTGGTTTGTCAAAATAAAATTTGAATTGGGTCCTGTTTTATTTATATTATATCGCTGAAGAGTACAACATGAGAATAAACATGAATAACCCGTTTCATAAAATGGAATAAAAAACCCGAGAAGCGTGAGAGAGGAATCGGGAGGTGACGATACTGGATGTTGTCGAAGCCATGACCGACCTCTCCTCCTCCCATGGAAGTGCTCTCTCTATTCATTTCCCCAAATTTTGTCAAATTCCAGAGAGAAGATAGAGAATATAAGGGAGAGAAGAAAAGATTAGGGAGGGTTTAGCCAAATTCCAGAGAGAAGATAGAGAATAACATGTAGGTGAAGGGTGGGATAGCATGTAACAGAGAAGAAAAGATTAGTGAGGGTTAGCGTGTAGGTGAAGGGTGAGTTTAGGTGGGATTTTTTTTTAGCCTAAGAGGAGTATGAGCCATTAGATTAAGTGAGATGAAATCAGAGCCCTTGTTGTAGTTTGTCAAAATAAAATTTGAATTGGGTCTGTTTTATATTTTATATATATTATGATAGCAATGTTTTTATTGTAATAAAAAGTTGTTACCACACTCTCTAGTGGAATTGGAGGTGGCGAGCAAAAGACAATTCATCCTTTCGATCTCAACGTCGAACCCACAAGTCTCATGGGACTTCTCACACCGCTCACACCCCGCCTCTCGACACACTATCGACAACTTCATCCCATACACCCAATCCACCTGACCCCCCTTCAAATTATCCACATTATACAATCATATAATGCGTATAATCCAAAGATATTCATGCTCATATATACTTCACCGTATCGCACTTCAGTAAAAGCAACACGCCGCCGTCTTATTCGATGTAATATACGGAAAAAAATAATAATTTTGTTTTAAAATATAATTGTACTTTATCTTTTACTTGGGTTAACTAGTCATTTATTTTAGGTCAAACTAGTTAATTAATTTTGTAGGCTAATGTATTAATAAGTGTTGGATGAATTAAATTGGTAATTGGGCTTTAAATTAATTGGGTCTATATTTTTTTTAATTGTGTAATTTTTTAAAATTCTATTAAAATTGGTGAGTTAATAATTATATTATATTAATTAATAAAATGTGTTTTTAACTTAGTAAATATTAAAACCTAATCTTCTTTGTATACGTCTAATACAAATTGATTAAGGGGAGAGAATGAAATGAAAGCCGCACAGGAGGATAACCGCACAGGTAAACTGTTTCTTTGGTTCATGTGCTATTGTGAATGAATTTGTAAACAGAGGCAATTGTTTAAATCAATAATAATGAAAAGAGTTGCTTGCGATAAGAAACATAACAGTTTGGTTCTGATTTTGATAGTCATGAGGGTCAGCGCATGGAGGAATACATCTATGTTGATGCAAATAAAATTTATATATATATATATATATATATATATATATATATATTTTGACTTTGGCAGGCTCATGGTTTACATCGATATTATATATTATTATATAGAGTTTTTTTTTTATATATGTATGTAATGTGGGAAGCGAGGCTTGCTGCTGAAGTTATTTTTTTTATATATATATATATATATATATATATATATATTATATTTTAATAAGTTTTTAGCCATGAAATTTTATAAATCAAAATTGGTAAATTAAATTGAAATTATGTATATTAATTTAAATTAATTAATTTTGTTGACATAGTTGTAAAAGTTTTTAATAATAAATTTAATATTATTATGTTATTAATGATTGGATTGTAATAAAATTTTGTTAAATTATTTAGATTGAACGGAGAGAGTCTAAACGAGTTTTTGGAATATACTTTGGGTATTACATTGCTTAATCCAGGTACGGATTCCGTACTCAGCGAGACTCTTTTGTTTTTGACCAATTTGTCATTGTCTTTATTGATGACATTTTGGTTTACTCTAAGTCTAAAGAAGAGCATGAGGAGCATCTTCGCACAGTGTTAGGGATTTTGCAGAAAGAGAAGTTGTATGCTAAATTCTCTAAATGCGAGTTTTGGTTGGAGCAAGTTGCATTTTTGGGACATGTTGTTTCTGCTGAAGGCATTAAGGTGGATCCTGCGAAGGTTGAGGTTATCACTAAATGGCCGAGACCTACTATGGTGACAGAGATTAGGAGTTTCTTAGGTTTGGCAGGGTATTATAGGCGGTTTGTGGAAGGGGTTTCCTTGCTTGCCTTACCATTGACTCAGTTGATGAGAAAGGGCGTGAAGTTTATGTGGAATGAGGAGTAGGAGAAACGTTTCGAGGAGTTGAAGAAACGACTTGTGTCAGCTCCTATACTTGCATTGCCGTCGGGGACAGGATGTAAGACCCCAACTTATTATAAATAAAATTGAATTTTCTCTATTTATTATTTTGAAATAGTAAGGGTTGATTTGATTAATGAGGATAGTTATGGGTAAAATATGCAAATATTTCAATTAAGTAAGTGGTTATAAAATATTTGTGGAATATTCTTGCTGTCGGGGAATATTCGTACGACGACGCAGCCTTGTGTGGGCCCAATAACGGAAAACGATTGGAAGAAGAAAACGACAAGAATAAGTTGTTTATAAATAATGACGTAGTTGTTATCGTTAATACTGTTAAAATACTCGGTGGTTAAAACACAGTAGCACACGGTATTGCACCAATTATTGATTCTTACGTAAGAAGCATTACTCGATAATTGTTACAGTAATTACTGTTCAGTATTTTATTTTATTGATTCAATAATTGTTGCGTTGATATTTTATATTACTGTTGTTTCAATAATTGTAACTACATAATATTTTTCATTATCGAAGCAATAATTCATATTATCTGAATAATATTATTAGATAACATTATTAGCAATGTCTAGAAAGTTCTGTCTAAGGAGAGGTTTGGTTACCTAATTGCACGGCCAGAGAGGAGAAATCCTTATTGAAAGCCCCTCTATCCCTGAACCGCTGCTGGTTGTCAGTATTGTAATTCTGTAATATTATTCGTGAATAATTAATTATTAATTTATATGATGAGGAAAATATTGATTTTATGTGGATATAAATGGAGAAAATTTTTAATGTGACAATTGTTGAAAATTAAAATTTTATCTTTTTCTGATAAAATAATTCATTTAAATATATTATTATATTTTTAATAATATAATAATGGTGATATTTTTATAATGAATGTAGGATATATGAGTATATGAGGAGGAAGAGTATTTTTGTTGCAATAAAGATTAAAAACAAGTTTTGTGTGTCGGTAGACCCATTTCTTGACTGAAATTTGATTATAGCCTATAAAATCGCCCGTTTGTGAATTTCGGTTAATTTTTGTTTAGAATTTGAAAAAACTTCCTTCTGTAAAGTTGTAAATAATGGAATTTTCTATGGAAAATCGCGAGTTTCGAATTTTCTGACAAAAGAGCTATTTATTATGAATTATTGAAGTTCTGAAGCTCCAAAATAATTAATTTTTGGAAGTTTAAAATATTTTAAAGAATAAAAACGTTTTTTAGATGTTGTGAGCCTTATTAAACACATGCTAGTTGCTGAATTCAGATGATTGTAGGTGGGCATAACAAATTATTATATATATTAATATTTTATTAAATTTTCTGCTTTGGTGTTCTAAGCATTTTCCTATAAATAGGGTGCTTAGGTTAGAATTAAAAATTACACCAGAAACTGAAGTTTTCTCTCTATTTCTCTCTCTATATATTGAGCGTATTCTTGTGAGGATTTTGATATTTGAGTATTGTTATACGGTGCAAGTTCCCTTCAGCACTATACCCAGTATTCCAACTAGAAGTACTAATCTATCGAGGTAAGGGATATTATTTTTTTTAAAAAAATGATATTAATTCTTCCAATATCATTATGCTGAAGTATTGATCTGAACTTTTAATCAAATTTGGAACTTTTTATGCTTAGAGTTACTATTCACGATATCTGTCTTATTCACGTATACTTTTAACTATTCACTTAATCTGACTTTATTCACGTAAAAATTATTTTTTTTCTTTTCTTCCAAAATATCTATTGTGGATACTATCTTTGATTGTATCCATGTTTTGATCATTCTTGAATTTTACACCACTATGATTATTTATGAGGTATTTTTGGACATGAAATAGCTGAAATACGAATCCTTAACGTTTATTCTTTCGTTTCACTGGATTCGTTTCCTTTAAAATATTTTTCATCATCCTCAGTCCTAAATGATGATATTATTGAATATCTTTGGCCTGTAGTGCAAAGATTAATGATTATATTATGAATATCTTTGGCCTGTAGTGCAAAGATGAACAGGTGTTGAGATGAACATGATCAACTGATGAATATCCTTGGCCTGTAGTGCAAGGATGAATATATGATTTAAGATGTGCATTGATTGATGTTACAGGGATAAAAATAATGACGATGAACTGTTAAATTCATAGATATTAGTAGATTTCATCCTCTACGTAACTCTTCTATGAATTATTATTTTCCGTTGCGAATATTGATATAAAACTTGTTGTTTAATGTATTCTCTCAGATTTTTTCCTGTTGAAGACTAACGATAATTTGTTGTATATTATCTTAGTCATAATATTCATTACTGGGCTAGTTGAGCTCATCCTTTTTCTTTTTGTTCCATTTTTCTTCTCAGAGGCGAGAATGTAGCGAGTACGTGTCGGGGTATGGAATAATGGTTCTAGAGAGAGTTGTTTAGTAGTCCTCACCATTTTTGTAAAATAATGTATCAATAATTATGATGAAGATTTATTTGTATGTGGATATTGTCTAGATGGCAATATCTGTATTTAAACTCACAGTTTATATGTTGTAATAATAAAGTTGTAGTTATTTCGCATTCATGTATTTGACAACTCGGAATGGGTGATGTATACCGCTTTGGGGCGTCACGGTTGGTATCGAGCTTAGGGACATGATCTCTCTAAGCGGTGATCGGGAATAGAACTAGGAGGGAGAGACAGAGTAAAACCTTTGCTAGTGTGTCCTACCTAAGCTTATTTTTGTTAGTTGGTCAAGATATAGGGATATTATGTGATATATTGATTTTCTTAATTAACCCTTGTTTTATGGCGGATTTAAGAATGGCAACCGAGAATGTTAACAAAGGAGTAAATGAGACCGTGGAGATGCATGTCTTTACCAACGAGGAGAACGCGTGCAGTGGTCGACAATGTTCCTCCGTGTGAACAACACCCTGCCGAAAGCGTATGATGAACGACGGATGTTTAGAAGCTTTTTGTAGTTCATGCAAAATCGCATTTAGGAGACTCGTGTTCAAAATACTGAGGAGAAATGATAGCAATTCACGGTTTGTCACAACCAGCGCTTCAAAGAGTTGGGACCACCAGAATTCTGGGGAAAGCCGAATCCGATTAAGGCGGAGACGTGTGTCAAACAAATCACCAAGATATTCGATTTCTTGGGATGCACAGAGGAGCAGAAGGTGCCATTCGCCACCTTTATGTTTCAGAATGAGGCGATTCTCGGTGGGAATCAGTGAGCGTCTCCACCCAACCGCTACCAAGATGTATCTTGGGAGATATTTCAGAAACTATTTAATGACAAATACTTTCCTGAAAGTGTTCATCATATGAAGGAAGTAGAGTTCATTAGACTGGAACAAAACAACATGACGGTGTCCCAGTACGAGGCAAAGTTTGCAGAGTTATCCATTTTTTCACCTCATTTGGTGGAGAATGAGGAACGTATGACGCGGATGTTTCGAGAGGTTTGAAACCCCAAGATACGCCAAGATCTCCTTTCTCATAAATTTTCTCTATTCAGATGTTGTAAACAGGGCTCAATTGTTAGAGCGAGATAACGAGTACGTTCAACCGAGGGACCATAACCAGGATCATACTGGAGATAACAGTCAACAAAACAACGATAACCAACGAAGAAAGAAAAAGACGGAAAAAATGGTAACCACTCTGTTGGTAATCATGGCCATGAAAATAGAAGAAACGAATCGGGGGGAGATTTTAAAAAGAGGAGATTCAACAATGACAATGCGAAGACATCAACACCAGCAACAACTGGTTCCAAGGGAGGAGAAAGACCACCGGTCATATGCTACAAATGCGGGAAAGAGGGACATATCAGCCCAAATTGCCCACAACAGTTCAAGGTATGCTATAATTGTGGAAAGGAAGGACATATCGCTCGAGATTGTATGGTAGCGAAACCTAGTTCAATGGGACAAGGTGACTCAAAAGGTCATCTCCTGAAAAGTCAAAGTCAACGGTTCCTAGAAAAGCATTTGTCGTGACTGGTCAAAATGCGAGGAACCCAAACGAGGTGATCACGGGTAAGCTAATCATAAATTCTTGCGAAGTTTATACCTTACTTGATACCGGTGCTACCCATTCATTTATCTCTCCTACTTGTGCTCAACGTTTAAACTTCATTCCGGAGAAATTAGACTTTGACCTATCTGTGGAAACTCTGTTAGGAGAAACTTTCATCACATCCACTGTTTATAAATCTTGTCTAATCCAAGTTGGCACCATCACATTACCTTTTGACCTTATATCTTTAAAGTTACTTGCTTTTGATGTGATTTTAGGGATTGATTGGTTAACTACTCATCATGCCAAAATTGATTATTTTCGTAAGGTTGTTAGTTTTCATATTCCTAACCAACCCGTTGTATGCAATTCAAGCAACTAAACCATTAAAATCAATCAATCGCTATATCTAATCATAAAGCTATTCGCTTATTGAAAAACGGATGTCAAGCTTTCTTAGCCCATGTTATGGATTTGAATAAAGACACGTCAAAATTGAATAATATTCCCCGTTGTTATTGACTTTCCCGAGGTATTTCTGAAGAACTTCCCGGCCTACCCCCCTAACGTGAAGTTGAATTCTTTATTGATCTTGAACTGAGGTACAAAGCCCATTTCTAAAACCCCATATCGAATGGCTCCTATTGAACTTCAGGAGTTAAAGGTCCAACTACAGAGTTATTGGACATCGGTTTCATTAGTCCCCAAGTACATCTCCTTGGGGTGCTCCTGCTTTATTCAGAAAGAAGAAAGACGGGGAGTATGCGACTTTGTATTGACTATCGGGAATTGAACCATGTCACCATCAAGAATAGGTATCCTCTACCTCGTATTGATGACTTGTTTGACCAGTTGCAAGGAGCACAATTCTTTTCAAAAATCAATCTTCAATCTGGATATCATCAGCTGAAGATTAGAACTGAGGATATTCCAAAGATCGCTTTAACTTCGATGACGGGCATTATGAATTCTTAGTCATATCTTTTGGATTGACTAATGCTCCTGCGGCTTTCATGGATATGATGAACCGAGTATTCAAGGATTATTTGGATTAGTTTATTGTTGTCTTTATTGATGACATCCTCATATATTCCAAAAGCCATGAAGATCATGAGCACCATTTGAAGCTGGTACTCCAAAGGCTTCGTGAAAATAAGCTTTATGCTAAGTTGAAGAAATGCGAGTTCTGGCTTGAGGAAGTAGCATTCCTTGGGCACGTGGTGTCAAAACATGGAGTATCTATTGACCCGGCGAAGATTGGAGTAATACAAAGTTGGGAGCAACCGAAGACGGTGACTGAAGTACGTAGCTTTTTGGCATAGCTGGTTATTATCGGAGATTTGTGGAAGGGTTTTCTCGAATCGCTACTCCATTAACTCAGCTAACTCAGAAGGATACAAAATTCGTTTGGAGCGAGGAATGCGAGAAGAGTTTCCAAGAGCTTAAAAGGAGACTTATTTCTAAGACTGTTCAACAATACCATCTGGTTCGGATGGATTTATTATCTACAGCGATGCTTCGGGCAAAGGGTTAGGATGTGTTCTCATGTAACGTGGAAAAGTCATAGGCTATGCCTTGCGACAACTTAAAGAATATGAGAGGAATTATCCTACTCATGATCTAGAGTTAGCAGCAGTCGTTTTCGCGCTAAAGATCTAGAGATACTATCTATACGGGGAGAAAGTAGAGATATATTCAGGCCATAAAAGTCTCAAATATTTCTTCACTCAAAAAGAACTCAACATGTGGCAGCGACGTTGGCTCGAGCTATTGAAAGACTACGACCACACTATTCAATACCATCCTAGAAAAGCGAACGTGATAGCTGACGCATTGAGTAGAAGATCATACGCGGGAACGAGTGTAATGTTGTTAACACAAAGGCCCATTTTGTGTGATTTACAAAAGATAAAGATAGAATTCAAGACTCCAGGGACCCATGCAATGATGTCAAGTATACGTATAGAACCTACTTTAATTGAGAAAGTTAAGGTTGCTCAAGCCACCGACTCGGAGCTGATGCATATGAAGAAGAAAGTACAAGAAGGTGCTATTTCAGAAGCGAGAATCGATGAAGAAGGAATACTTCGAGTCCACTCCAGACTTTGTGTTCCTAACGACTCTGATTTGAAGTACAAGATTATAATGGAGGCACACAATACACCATTTGCAATCCATCCTAGAAGTACCAAAATGTATCGTGCTCTTCGACATACATTTTGGTGGAACAATATGAAGAGAGAGATTGCAAAGTTTATCTCAACGTGTTTAACTTGTCAACGTGTAAAGGTGGATCATCAAGTGTCAAAGGGTCCATTGCAACCACTTGAGATTCTGAAATGGAAGTGGGAACACATTACCATAGATTTCATTACGGGTCTTCCTACGGTTTCTCAAGGCATCAATGCTATTTGGGTTATTGTTGATAGATTAACCAAGTCTGCTCATTTCTTGCCGATACGGGAGACTTATTCCCTTGAACGTCTTGCTCAAATGTACGTAAATGAGATTGTGAGATTGCATGGCATGCCAATATCCATAGTTTCGGATCATGACCCAAGATTCACTTCAAGATTTTGGGTTAGTTTGCAAAAATCTATGGTTACGGATTTACGATTCAGTTCGGCATACCATCCTCAAACGGACGGACAATCAGAGAGGATTATTCAAACTCTTGAAGATTTATTAAGACTCTGTGTCCTAAACTTCAAGGGCAGTTAGGATAAGTATTTACCATTGGTGGAATTCTCCTACAACAACAGTTATCAGGCAAGCATTGGTGTGGCCCCATTTGAAGCATTGTATGGACGAAAGTGTCGCTCTCCAGTATGTTGGGACGAAGTGGGTGAAGCAACATTGTTGGGACCCGAGTTGGTACGTATGACTACTGAAAAGATCCAAATAATTCGACAACGTATACAAACGGCACATGATCGACAAAAGAGTTATGCGGATCTTCATCGAAAGGATGTGGAATTTAGTATAGGGGATCATGTATTGTTTCGTGTGGCTCCATGGATGGGAGTTACAAGATTTGGGAAGAGAGGAAAGCTCAATCCATGATATATTGTTCCATTTCAGATTCTTAACCGAGTAGATAATGTAGCCTATAGACTCGCGTTACCTCCAAATATGTCTCGTGTTCATAATGTTTTTCATATATCTGTGCTTCGTAAATATGTGAAAGACCCGAACCACGTCATTGAGTTAGAACTGGACGAGATAGCCGAAGATTTAACATATGAGGAGGTACCTGTCAAGATCTTGGATAGGAAGGAGCATGTCCTACGCACGAAGGTCATACCACAAGTTAAAGTTTTGTGGAGGAACCATGTTATAGAGGAAATGACCTGGGAATTAGAAACGGAAATGAAAGCGGGGTATCCTCACCTTTTCGAAACACCAGGTACGTACGTTAATTTCGAGGACGAAATTTCATAAGGAGGGGAGGTTGTAAGACCCCAACTTGTTATAAATAAAATTGAATTTCCTCTATTTATTATTTTGAAATAGTAAGGGTTGATTTGATTAACGAGGATAGTTATGGGTAAAATATGCAAATATTTCAATTAAGCAAGTGATTATAAAATATTCATGAAATATTCTTGCTGTCAGGAAATATTTGTACGACGGCGCAGCCTTGTGTGGGCCCCATAACGAAAAAACGATTGGAGTAAAAAACGACAAGAATAAGTTATTTATAAATAATCTACGTAGTTATTCTGAATTATCTTTGTTAAAATACTAAATTGGTTAAAATACGAAGATTACTCAGATTGCACCAATTATTGATTCTTACGTAAAGAACCTTTACTCGATAATTGTTACGATGAATTATCGCTCAATATTTTATTTTATTGATTCAATAATTGTTGCGTTGATATTTTATATTACTTTGTTGTTTCAATAATTGTCATTACACATATTTTTTTCATTATCGAAGCAATAATTCATATTATCCGAATAATATTATTAGATAACATTATTGGCAATGTCTAGAAAGTTACGCTCAAGAAAGGTTTGGTCACCTAATTGCACTGGTAGGAAAGAGAAATCCTTATTGAAAGCCTCTATCCTTTAACTCGCGTGGTTGTCGATATTATAATTCGTAATATTATTCGTGAATAATTAATTATTGATTTATATGATGAGGAAAATATTGATTTTATGTGGATATGGACGGAGAAATTTTTTAATGTGACAATTGTTGAAAATTAAAATTTTATCTTTTTCTGATAAAATAATTCATTTAAATATATTATTATATTTTTAATAATATAATAATGGTGATATTTTTATAATGAATGTAGGATATATGAGTATATGAGGAAAAAGAGTATTTTTGTTGCAATAAAGATTAAAAACAGGTTTTGTGTGTCGGTAGACCCATTTCTTGATTGAAATTTGATTATAGCCTATAAAATCGTCCGTTTGTGGATTTCGGTCAATTTATGTTTGGAATTTAGAAAAACTTCCTTCTGCAAAGTTATAGATAATGGAATTTTCTATGGAAAATCGCGAGTTTCGAATTTTCTGACAAAAGAGCTATTTATTATGAATTATTGAAGTTCTGAAGCTCCGAAATAATTAATTTTTGGAAGTTTAAGAT
Organism: Panax ginseng; assembly: GCA_020205605.1. Lineage (NCBI taxonomy): Eukaryota > Viridiplantae > Streptophyta > Magnoliopsida > Apiales > Araliaceae > Panax > Panax ginseng. Next base: position 171,428,017 of record CM035129.1, on the reverse strand, counting down.
ATTTTAAAGAATAAAAACGTTTTTTAGATGTTGTGAGCCTCATTAAATGCATGCTAGTTGCTGAATTCAGATGATTGTAGGTGGGCGTAGACAAATTATTATATATATTAATATTTTATTAAATTTTCTGTTTTGGTGTTCTAAGTATTTTCCTATAAATAGGGTGCTTAGGTTAGAATTGAAAATTACACCAGAAACTAAAGTTTTCTCTCTGTTTCTCTCTCTATATATTGAGCGTATTCTTGTGAGGATTTTGATACTTTGAGTATTGTTATACGATGCAAGTTCCCTTCAACACTATACCCAGTATTCCAGCTAGAAGTACTAATTTTTCGAGGTAAGGGATATTATTAATTTTTTTAAAAAAATGATATTAATTCTTCCAATATCATTATGCCGAAGTATTGATCTGAACTTTTAATCAAATTTGAAACTTTTTATGCCGGAGTTACTATTCACGTATACGGTACTATTCACATATGCGACACTATTCACGAATACGACACTATTCACAGAAAAATTATTTTTTTTTCTTTTCTTCCAAAATATCTATTGTGGATACTAGCTTTGATTGTATCCATGTTTTGATTATTTTTGAATTTTACACCACTATGATTATTTATGAGGTATTTTTAGACATGAAATAGTTGAAATACAAATCCTTAACGTTTATTCTTTTGTTTCACTGGATTCGTTTCCTTTAAAATATTTTTCATCATCCTTAGTCCTAAATGATGATATTATTGAATATCTTTGGCCTATAGTGCAAAGATTAATGATTATATAATGAATATCTTTAGCCTGTTGTGCAAAGATGAACAGGTGTTGAGATGAACATGACCAACTCATGAATATCATTGGCCTGTAGTGCAAGGATGAATAGATGATTTAAGATGTGCATTGATTGATGTTACAGGGATAAAAATAATGATGATGGACTGTTAAATTCATAGATATTAATAGATTTCATCCTCTACGTAACTCTTCTATGAATTATTATTTTCCGCTGCGAATATTGATCTAAAACTTGTTGTTTAATGTATTCTCTCAGAGTTTTCCCTGTTGAAGACTAACGATAATTTGTTGTATATTATCTTAGTCATAATATTCATTACTGGGCTAGTTGAGCTCACCCTTTTCCTTTTTGTTCCATTTTTCTTCTCAAGAGGCGATAATGTAGCGAGTACGAGTCGGGGTATGGAATGATGGTTCTAGAGAGAGTTGTTTAGTAGTCCTCACCATTTTTGTAAAATAATGCATCAATAATTATGATGAGGATTTATTTGTATGTGGATATTGTCTAGATGACAATATCTGTATTTAAACTCATAGTTTATATGTTGTAATAATAAAGTTGTAGTTATTTCCGTACCATGTATTTGACAACTCGTAATGGGTGATGTATACTGCTTTGGGGCGTCCACACGAGAGGCTATCGATTATAGTGATGCTTCTAAGAAGGGATTGGGGTGTGTTTTGATGCAACACGGTAAGGTGATTGCTTATGCTTTTAGGCAGCTTAAACCTTACGAGGTGAATTACCCCACACATGATTTGGAGTTGGCAGCCGTGATCTTTGTCCTAAAAATTTGGAGGCATTATTTGTATGGAGAGACTTGTGATATCTTCACCGATCACAAAAGTCTTAAATACATTTTCGCTCAAAAGGAGCTCAATATGAGGCAGAGGCGTTGGTTGGAGCTTCTAAAAGATTATGATGCGAGGATTCAGTATCACCCGGGAAATGCAAATGTGGTTTCAGATTATCTTAGCCGAAAGAGTTCAGGAAGTGTTGCAGCCCTTATTACACAACCTCAGCTTATTTCGGATATGGAGCGGATTGGGTTGGAGTTGTATGTACGATGTTCAGATGGGCATTTGGCGGGTATGAGAGTGGAACCCTCTCTTATCTCGCGGGTCAAAGAAGCTCAAAAGGAAGATGGGGAGTTATGGAGTATGGCGTAGAATTTAGAGGAGGGCAAGTAGTCCGAGTTTCGTATTGATGACCATGGCATGATTTGGTTAGGTGAGCGGTTGTGTGTACCGTCATATCCAATCATTCGAGAGGCTGTGTTGGCCGAGGCTCATAGTTCGCCATTTTCAATTCATCCAGGTTCTACGAAGATGTATAGGGATTTGAAGAAGAATTTTTGGTGGAATGGGATGAAACGAGATGTGGCTGAATATGGTGGGAAGTGCCTCACTTGTCAACAAGTGAAGATAGAACATCAACGAGCTAGTGGTTTGTTGCAACAGTTAGACATTCCAGTGTGGAAGTGGGAGGATATCACGATGGATTTTGTGACTGGTCTGCTAAAGACTTTTAAGAAGAATGATGCCATTTGGGTAGTGGTGGATCGACTGACCAAATTGGCACACTTTTTGGCTATCCATGAGGGTTACTCGGTAGATAGGTTGGCACATATCTTTCAGCAGGAGATTGTTAGACTTCATGGTACTCCGGTGTCTATTGTTTCAGATCGGGACCCACGGTTCACTTCACGATTTTGGAAAGGGTTTCAACGAGCTTGGGGCACTCGGCTCAACTTCAGTACTTCTTTCCATCCGTAAACTGATGGGCAATCCGAATGGACTATTCAAACGTTGGAGGACATATTGAGGTCTTGTGTACTTGAGTGGTCGGGTAATTGGGATGATTACTTGAGCCTAGTTGAGTTTGCTTATAACAACAAACTAGCGTCACGCAAGTATTGGAATGGCTCTGCTTCGAGGCATTGTATGGTGAAAATGCCGCACCAACTTGTTGGGATGAGGTTAAGCGAAAAGGCCATAGAAGGGCCTGAGTTAGTTCAAATCACTATGAAGAAGGTAGCGGTGGCTAAGGAGAAATTGAAGTCGGCTCGATCACGACAGAAGTGTTATGCTGATAAGCATAGGAGGACTTTAGAGTTTGAACCTGGTGAGCATGTGTTTCTAAAAGTTTCTCCTTGGAAGGGAATTCGGCGATTTGGGTTAAAAATGAAACTTAGTTCGCGTTATATTGGACCATTTGAGATTCTGGAGAGGGTTGGTGAGGTGGCATATCGGTTAACTTTACCTCCACAGCTAGCTCATGTGCACAATGTATTCCATGTGTCGACGTTGAGGAGTTATCATTATCATCCGTTGCATGTGGTGCAATATCCGTTCGATAAGATTCGAGAGGATCTTACTTGTGAGGAGCAAGCTGAGGCGATTTTGGATCGTCAAGAAAGGATTATGAGGAGGAAGACTATCCCGTTTGTTAAGGTTTTGTGGAGGAATCATTCGGAGCGGGAAGCCACCTGGGAAATGGAAGTCTATTCGAGTGGAGTATCCGCATCTTTTTGATATTTAGGTACTTTCATTCTTTTAATTCCGGGGACGGAATCTTTTTTAAGGGGTAGGTGATGTAATACCCGAAAAAAAATGATTTTGTTTTAAAACATAATTGTACTTTATCTTTTACTTGGGTTAGCTAGTCATTTATTTTGGGTCAAACTAGTTATTTAATTTTGTGGGCTAATGTATTAATAAGTGTTGGGTGAATTAAATTGGTAATTGGGTTTTAAATTAATTGGGTCTATATTTTTTTTAATTGTGTAATTTTTTAAAATTCTATTAAAATTGGTGAGTTAATAATTATATTATATTAATTAATAAAATATGTTTTTAACTTAGTAAATATTAAAACCTAATCTTCCTTGTATACGTCTAATACAAATTGATTAAGGGGAGAGAATGAAAAGAAAGCCGCACAGGAGGATAACCGCACAGATAAACTGTTTCTTTGGTTCAAGTGCTATTGTGAATGAATTTGTAAATAGAGGCAATTGTTCAAATCAATAATAATGAAAAGAGTTGTTTGCGATAAGAAACATAACAGTTTGGTTCTGATTTTGATAGTCATGAGGGTCAGCGCATGGAGGAATACATATATGTTGATGCAAATAAAATTTATATATATATATGTATGTATTTTGACTTTGGCAGGCTCATGATTTACATCGATATTATATATTATTATATAGAGTTTTTTTTATATATGTATCTAACGTGGGAGCAGGCTTGCCTGCAGAAGTTGTTTTCTTATATATATATATATATATATAGGGTATTAATCCACAGCAAGTGTTTGCTGTGGAAAACCATTTCTTCCTCGCCGCCACAGTTGTGTGGCAAGATGTTCTAACCTAATTCTTCTCCCTCACTGCTCACAGTCAGTAGCAAGTGATGTTTTTCAAAAGTAAGTTGGCCTACATTACGTAATTAAACATATTTTTGGTCTCCTTATCTACTCTCATACCCAACTGTCATTTAATATCATAAAATATATTATAAAAACATATAAAATTTTAGTTTACTCCAATATATTAAAAACTTTAGATATATTTATTTTGAAATTAATTTATGAAATATTAAAATATTAAATATTAAAATTTTAAAAGTAACAAATATAATAATATTTAATACTATTTATTATTATAATATTTGTATTAAATATTATACGAGAAAACACTAAAGTTTTATAATATATTGGAGTAAACTAAAATGTCTAGAAAGTTCTGTCTAAGGAGAGGTTTGGTCACCTAATTGTGAGCCAGTAAGGAGAAATTCTTATTGGAAAATCCCCTCTTTCCTGGAAACGGCCTGGTTATCATAATTGTGATTCTGTAATATTATTTGTGAATAATTAATTATTGATTTATATGATAAAGAAATATTTATTTGATGTGGATATAAATTATGGATTTATTTATGTGGTTATTAATGAAGGATTTAATGTGGAGGTGTTTTATCAGTATTTTGTCGGATTGGAGGTTTTAAAAATCACCCGTTTGTGGATTTCAGATATTTTTGGTTTGGAATTTGGAAAATCTTCCTTCTGTAAAGTTGTAGAGAATTCGATTTCAGGCAGAATGGACATAAAATTCATATTTTTCTGATAAACGGGCTATTTTCTATGAATTACTGAAGTTTCGGAAAATAAAATGATTTTTATTAATTTATGGGTGGGACCCACTCTTGTTTGAACATGTGGGCTACTGAAAATGGTTCAAAGATGGCTAGTGTTATTTGTCAAGCAAAGCATGCGTAGAAGAGAAGTATTGAAATAATAATTCTTTATTATTTTAGTCTCCTATGGCATTCTAACATTTTCCTATAAATAGAGGGCTAAGTTAGAATTGAAAATCACACCAGAAACAAAGTTTTCTCTCTTTCTCTCTATATTATCGAGCGTATTCTTGTGAGTATACGTTGAGTGTTGCTATATCTGATCTGAAGTTTCATCAAGACCATACCCAAAATTTCATCGTAAGATGCTTATTTTGAGGTAAGGGATGTTATTTTCTTCTCAAATGATATTTTTTCTTCAATATCATTATGCCAAAATATTGGTGAACTTTTTAATCAAATTTAGAACCTTTTGTGTCGGAGTTACTATTCACGTATACAACACTATTCACGTATACGACACTATTCACCGAAAAATGAAAATTTTCCTTTTTATCCAAGATGATTATTTTGGCTACTATTTTTGATTGTATCCATGTTTTGATCGTTATTTTTGAATTACGCTTCAAAATCTCCAAGTTATTATGAATTATTATTGATGTTGGATAAATTGTTATACTAATCCACAATATTTGTCCTTCTATCTCTCTCGGATTCGTTTCTTAAAATGTTTTCATCATCCTCATCCTTAAATTATGAAATTACTAAATATCTTTGATCCAGAAGTGCAAAGATGAATAATTAATCGATGAATATCTTTGGCCGTGGTAGCAAAAGATGAACAGTGTTGAGATGAACACTGACCAATTGGTGATACAAAATGAATATCCTTGGCTCAGTAGTGCAAAGATGATTAAAGATGTATATTGATTGTTATTACGAGGATAAAATATTGATGATGGACTTTTAAATCTTAGAAGATAGTAGAATTCATTCTCTACGTGACTCTTCTAATGGATTCTTTAAGCTTCACCGCATTTGTTAATCTAAAACTTGTTGTCTATTATATTTTATCAGATTTTTTCCCTGTTGAAGACTAACGATAATTTGTTGTATATTATCTTAATCATAATATTCTTTACTGGGCTAGTTGAGCTCACCCTTTTCCTTTTGTTCCATTTTTCTTCTCAGGAGGTGAGAATATTGCAGGATCGAGTCGGGGTTTGGAGTGGTGGTTCTAGGAAGATGTTTTAGCTGTCCTCACTATTTCTGTAAAATAGTGTATGAATAATTATAATGAGGACTTATTTGGGTGTGGATATTGTCTATAAGGCAATATTTGTATTTAAACTCACGGTTTGTATTGTCGTATTCTACACGACATCTGTATTATTAAAGCTGTAGTTTGCTTTCTATACCATGTATTTTGGCGACTCGGAATGGGTGTTGTATATGTATTTTGGGGGCGTTATAGTTGGTATCAAAGCTTAGGGATATGGTCTCTGGCGGAGATCGGGGAATAGAACTAGGAGGGGAGAGATGAGTAAATCCTTCGCTAGTGTGTCCTATCTAAGCTTATTTATTGGTTGGTCATAATATAGGGATATTATGTGATATGTTAATTTATTTAATTAACCCTTGCTTTATGGCGATGTTTTAGAATGGTCATGTTAGAACGTTAACAATGGAGTGTATGAGGCGTGGAACAACCTTTAGTCACAAACCAGGAGAACGTGCAACAGGAAGACAATATTCGTCCCGTAAACAACACTACCGAGCAAACGATGAACGATGGAATGTTTAGGAGCTTTTTGCGATTCATTCAAAATTAGGCGAGGGAGACTCGTGTACAAAATACGGTGGAAATGATGGCAACGCTATCATCACATGACCCAAGCGATTCAAGGAGTTGGGACCACCAGATTACGAGAAAGCCCGATCCGATTAAGCGCAAACATGGGTCAAGCAAATTACCAAGATATTCGATGTCTTGGTCGCACGGAGGAATGAAGGTTCCATTCGCCACCTTTATGTTCCGTGGAGAGGTAGATTCTTGGTGGGAATCAAGTGAGCGTACTGACCAAAACCGCATCTTAAGATGTCGTGGGAAAGATTTGAGAATCGTTCAATGACAAGTACTTTCCAAAAAGTATTCGTCGTATGAAGGAGGTAGAGTTTATTAGACTCGAATGTAACAACATACGATGGCGGTGTCTCGACGAGGCAAAGTTCGCAGAGTTATCCGTGTTTTCACCTCATTTGGTGGAGAATGAGGAACGATGATGATATATTTTTAAGAGGTCTAAAACCCAGAGATTAAATCAATACCTTATATCTCATAAATTTTCTCTGTATTCAGATGTTGTCAATAGGGCTCAATTATTAAAGCGAGACAATGAGTACACTCAACTGAGAGATCACAACCAGGGTCATACCAGTGACAGCACTCATCGGAGCGATGATAATTAACGAGGAGGGAAAAATACGGATAAAGGCGGTAACCACTCGGGTGGTAATCGTGGCCATGATAATAGAAGAGGTGAGTCTAGTGGAAATTTCAAAAAGAAGAGATTTAACAATGACGGAAGACATCAAAGAACAACACCAAAGATCAACTATTGCTGGGGGAGGAGAATCCACCACCGGTAGGTAATGTTACAAATCTTGAAAAGAGGACATATCATTGGCCGCCCACAACAAATCCAAGGTATGTTACAACTGTGGAAAGGAGGGTCACATAGCCCGAGAGTGTTCTGTAGCAAAACTAAGTTCAGGAGGGACGGTAACTCCAAAAGTTGTCCTAGACAAGTCGAAATTAACGGTTCCTGGAAGAGCGTTTGTTGTGACTGGCCAAAACGCGAGGAACCCGAACGAAGTGATCACGGGTAAGCTAATCTTGAATTCTTACGAAGTTTATACTTTACTAGATACCGGTTCTACCCATTTTTTTATCTCTCCTGCTTGTGCTCAACGTTTAAACTTGACTCCGGAGAAATTTGATTTTAACTTGTCTGTTGAAACTCTGTTGGGTGAAACCTTCGTTACATCTACAGTTTATAAATCTTTCTTAATCCAAGTTGGCACTATCACATTACCTGTTGATCTTATCTCTTTAAAGATACTTGTTTTTGATGTGATTTTAGGAATTGATTGGTTAACCACTCATCATGCCAAAATTGATTGTTTTTGTAAGGTTGTTAGTTTTCATATTCCTAACTAACCTGTCATACGAATTCAAACAACTAAACCACTAAAATCAGTCACTGTCATATCAAGCCACAAAGCTATTCGTTTATTGAAAAATGGATGCCAAGCTTTCTTAGCCCATGTTATGGATTTGAATAAAGACAAGTCAGATTTGGATAATATTTCTATTGTTAAAAATTTCGATGTATTTCTGAAGAACTTCCCTGCCTACCCCGTAACGTGATGTTGAATTCTTTATTGACCTTGAACCGCATGCAAGCCCATTTCTAAAACCCCATATGGAATGGCTCTGTTGAACTTCGGAGAGTTAAAAGTCCAACTACGGGAATTATTAGACATCGGTTTCATTCATCCTAAGACATCTCCTTAGGGTGCTCCTGCTTTTATTAAAGAAAGAAGAAAAGACGGAGTATGCGACTTTGTATTACTATCGAGAATTGAACCATGTCACCATCAAGAATAGATATTCGCCACCTCGCATTGATGACCCATTCGACCCGATTCATAAGGAGCACAATTCTTTTCAAAGATCGATCTTAGCTTACGGATACCATCAAATTGAAGATTAAAACTGAGGATATTCCAAAGACTGCCTTCAGGACTCAGTACGGGCATTATGAATTCTTAGTCATGTCTTTTGGATCGACTAATGCTCCTGCTGCTTTCATGGATATGATGAACCGAGTATTCAAGGAATATTTGGACCAGTTCGTTGTTGTCTTTATTGATGACATCCTCATCTATTCCAAAAGCCGTGAAGATCATAAACACCATTTGAAGCTGATACTTGAAAGACTTCGTGAAAACAAGTTATATGCCAAGCTAAAGAAATACGAGTTCTGGCTTGAGGAAGTAGCATTCCTTGGGCACGTGGTGTCAAAATATGGAGTATCTGTTAACTCGGCGAAGATTGAAGCAATACAAAGTTGGGAGCAACCGAAGTCGATAACCGAAGTGCGTAGCTTTCTGGGCTTAGCTGGTTATTATCTAAAATTCGTGGAAGGATTTTCTCGAATCGCTACCCCGTTAACTCAGCTGACTTGGAAAGATACAAAATTTGTATGGACCGAGGAATGCGAGAAGAGTTTCCAAGAGCTCAAGAGGAGACTCATTTCGGCACCTGTTCTGACAATACAATCTGGTTCGGATGGATTTGTTATATACAGCGATGCTTCAGGAAAAGGGTTAGGATGTGTTCTTATGCAACATGGGAAAGTCATAGCTTATGCCTCGTGACAACTCAAAAAATATGAGAGGAATTATCCTACTCATGATCTGGAGTTGGCAGCGGTCGTATTCGCGTTAAAGATATGGAGACACTACTTGTATGGGGAGAAAGTGGAGATTTATACGGACCATAAAAGCCTTAAATATTTCTTCACCCAAAAAGAACTCAACATGCGGCAACGACGTTGGCTTGAGCTGTTGAAAGATTACGATCACACTATTCAATATCATCCTGGAAAGGCGAACGTAGTAGCTGACGCATTAACTAGAAGATCGTATGCGAGTACAAGTGCAATATTGTCAACACAAAGGCCCATTTTGTATGACTTACAAAGGATGGAGGTAGAATTAAAGACTCCAGGGACCCACGTGATGATGGTGAATATACGAGTAGAATCGACTTTAATCGATAAAGTTAAAGTTCGCTTTCAAGCTACGGACTGAAATCGATACAAATGAAGAAGAAAGTGCAAGAAGGTCTTATTCCGTAAGCGAGAATCGATGAAGAAGGAATACTTTGATTCAACTCTAGACTTTGCGTTCCTAACGATTCTGACTTGAAGCATAGAATCATGATGGAGGCACACAACACCCCATTTGTAATCCATCCTGGGAGTTCCAAAATGTATCATGATATTCGACATACATTTTGGTGGAACAATATGAAGAGAGAGATCGCAGAATTTATCTCGAGGTGTTTAACTTGTCAACGTGTAAAGGTGGAGCATCAAGTGCCAAATGGTCCATTGCAACCACTTGAGATTTCGGAATGGAAGTGGGAACACATTACTATGGATTTCGTTATGGGTCTTCCCAAGGTTTCTTAAGGTATAAATGCGATTTGGGTTATTGTTGATAGATTAACCAAGTCTGCCCATTTCTTCTTGCGATCACGAGACTTATTCCTTGAACGTCTTGCTCGTATATACGTACGTGAGCGAGATTGTGAGATTGCATGGCATGCCAGTATCCATAGTTTCGGATCGTGACCCAAGATTTACTTCAAGATTTTGGGTTAGCTTGTAGAAAGCTATAGGCACGGATTTACGATTCAGTTCATCATATCATCCTCAAACAGACGAACAATCAGAGAGGACTATTCAAATCCTTGAAGATCTATTAAGACTCTGTGTTCTAGATTTCAAAGGAAGTTGGGATAAGTACCCGCCACTGGTGGAATTCTCCTACAACAACAGTTATCAAGCAAGTATAGGCATGGCTCCATTTGAGGCGTTGTATGGACGAAAGTGTCGTTCTCCAGTATGCTGGGATGAGGTGGGTGAAACAACTTTGTTGGGACCGAAATTGGTACGCATGACTATAGAAAATATCCAAATGATTCGACAACGTATTCAAGCCTCACAGGATCGACAAAAGAGTTATGTTAATCTTCATAGGAAAGATGTGGAGTTTAATATTGGAGATCATGTACTATTACGTATTGTTGGGTCCATTTGAGATTCTTGACCGAATAGAAAATGTGGCCTATAGACTCGCGTTACCTCTAAGTATGTCTCGTGTTCACAATGTTTTCTACATATCTATGCTTCGTAAATATGTGAAAGACCCGAACCACATTATTGAGTTATAACCGGACGAAATAGCTGAAGATTTAACGTACGAGGAGGTACCTGTTAAGATTTTGGATAGGAAAGAGCATGTCCTACGCACAAAGGTTATACCACAAGTCAAGGTTTTGTGGAGAAACCATGCAATTGAGGAAATGACATGGGAGTTGGAATCAGAAATAAAAGCGAGGTACCCTCACCTGTTCGAAATGCCAGGTACGTACGTCAATTTCGAGGACAAAATTTTATAAGGAGGGGAGGTTGTAAGAACCCAACTTATTATGAATAAAATTGGATTTTCTCTATTTATTATATTGAATTAATAAGGTATTAATTTGATATAATGCTTTGGTTATGGGTGAAATGTGCAAATTTTGCAAAATAAGCAAGTGGTTATAAAATATTCATTTGGTCGTGGAATATGCTTGTTGTCGGGAATATTCAAATGCGACGACACGATCAATTAGGGCCCCATAACAAAATAATTGTCGGATGAAGAAAACGACAAAAGTATGAGTTTTATGAATAACGGTAGAATTATTACTGATTAACACTTTGTTGGGTTACCCGATGGTTAAAATACAAGAGACACCAGTATTGCGTAAGATTGTTAAATTATTGATTAAATGCGTAAAGGCACTACTCAATAATTGTTACAATGAATTCTTGCTTAATATTTTATTTTATTGATTCAATAATTGATGCGTTAATAGTTTATGTTATTATTGTTTCGATAATTATCACTGCACAGTATTTTCCATTATTAGATTAATAATTCATATTATTTGAATAATATTATGAGATAACATTATTGGCAATGTCTAGAAAGTTCTGTCTAAGGAGAGGTTTGGTCACCTAATTGCGCGCCAGTAAGGAAAAATTCTTATTGGAATGCCCTTTCTTTTCTGGGAACGGCCTGGTTGTCATAATTGTGATTCTGTAATATTATTTGTGAATAATTAATTATTGATTTATATGATAAGGAAATATTTATTTGATGTGGATATAAATTATGGATTTATTTATGTGGTTATTAATGAAGGATTTAATGTGGAGGTGTTTTATCAGTATTTTGTCGGATTGGAGGTATTAAAAATCACCAGTTTGTGGATTTCAGATATTTTTGGTTTGGAATTTGGAAAAACTTCATTCTGAAAAGTTGTAGAGAATTCGATTTCAGGCAGAATGGACATAAAATTCGTATTTTTCTGATAAACGGGCTATTTTTTATGAATTACTGAAGTTCAGAAAATAAAATAATTTTTATTTATTTATGGGTAGGACCCACTCTTGTTTGAACATGTGGGCTGCTGAAAATAATTTTTAGTCTCATATGGCGTTCTAACATTTTCCTATAAATAGAGGGCTAAGTTAGAATTGAAAATCACGCCAGAAACAAAGTTTTCTCTCTTTCTCTCTATATTATCGAGCGTATTCTTGTAAGTATACTTTGAGTGTTGCTATACGGTGCAAGTTTTTGTCATCACTATACCCGAAATTCAGTCAGAAGTACAGTTATTTTGAGGTAAGGGATGTTATTTTCTTCTCAAATAATATTTTTTTCTTCAATATCATTATGCCGAAATATTGGTGAACTTTTTAATCAAATTTAAAACTTTTTGTGTCGGGGTTACTATTCATATATACTACATTATTCACGTATACGACACTATTCACCGAAAAATGAAAATTTTCCTTTTTATCCAAGATGATTATTTTGGCTACTATTTTTGATTGTATCCATGTTTTGATCGTTATTTTTGAATTCTGCTTCAAAATCGGTTATTATGAATTATTATTGATGTTGGATAAATTGTTATACGAATCCCTAATATTTGTCCTTCTATCTCTCTGGATTCGTTCTTAAAATGTTTTTCATCATCCTCAGTCCTTAAATTATGAAATTACTAAATATCTTTGGTCTGTAGTGCAAAGATGAATAATTAACTGATGAATATCTTTGGCCCGTAGTGCAAAGATGAACAGGTGTTGAGATGAACATGACCAACTGGTGATACAAATGAATATCCTTGGCCTGTAGTGCAAAGATGATTAAAGATTTATATTGATTGTTATTACAAGGATAAAATGGAAACAATTATTCATTTACAGGAAGAGGTGGTTGCTCTTCAGTCAGAATTACAGGAGAGATTATGTTCCATGGCTAAAGACAATGATAGACTGAGGATCAGACTTGCAGTTAAAGACGATGAAATAAGGGAAACACGTGCAGAGTGGGAAAAGGCAAGTCTAGAGCTAATGAGCTTCCTTTTGGATGGTTCTAAATCCCTCGTAGAGATGCCTCTGACGATCGGATCGAATAAGCAAATAAATGTGTTGATCTTCTTTCTTGGTTGTGAAACAAAGCTACCGAAAGCATATGAAGGTTATTATTATTTGACAATGCGAGAAAAAGATTCATAAGAAATGGAGCCCACCAGACAACGGAGATAAAGCGTGCTTCTCCTACTAGAATTTCTTTGAGATTCAATTTGAATTGGCAAAGCTAGGATCGCATGAGAAGAAGAGTGCTTTTACTGTGTCTTTTCTCGATGCGTAAATGTATTTATCATCCTCTAAAACCGACATTCGTAAAAGTCGTTTTCTCTATCTGGGGGAGGTGGTTCAAGAATTTGTGAAAGATATTCAAGAAATGAAAGAAAATCGTGTGAAGGGACCGTAGAAATGTTCAACTTATCCCTAAATCTTCAAAAAGCAAGCGAAGAGCACAAAATGTTTGCTTGGATATTTCTTTGAACTTTGTAAAATAAATGATGAGAATGAGTACTACAAAGGCCTGCATTAGCACTATAATTGATATGTTTGGGTCGCCAACCAAGAATCGAACTTTTTAGAAGCGTTAGATGACCGACAAATTGATTCATCAACTCCCCGATGCTTCTTTTTCAAATTTAAGCACCTCTCCAAGATTAGATGAATCTTCATCTAGTGGATGCTATGGATCCTCGTAATACTAACTGATGAAGCTTTAGGTCTCAAGTTTGAAGTGAGTCAGCTTTCTCCTCCGCACAAGAATCACAAAAGTCCTGAATCAGTGATCAAAAGATTAAGTGATAATGAAACAACAATGTTATGTTTGAGTAAAGGAATTCGTGGATGGTGTATGATGCTTTCATTAAGATAAATGTTCGATTAATTTGCACTTTTTAATGAGGAGAAGTTGTCCATCACTCCCCACGGGATGGAGTATGTTTGTTAAAATCACCTTAATTTGTGAATAATAAAGATCAAAACGCATCAATAATTGGATCAAATCACCATCATAGTGTCCAAATTGAGTGGAGTCCTTCCACATTCTTACTTGGAGATGCGGAAGTTAAAGCGGTTCTCTGTAATACAAAAGGAGGTAAAGTTCATGTAAAACTTGTGTAGTTAGCTCACCTTACAAAATGAAATTAGAATGTGGTAGTAAGCGATAGTTGTTCTTTGGTAATTTTTGATATTCAATTTGTTTTCTTTAAGAAATCTAAAGAAAAGACCACTTACCTGAAGTTGAGCCGGCTAGTTTTCATACCTTAGAAGTGAGTAACATTCAATATCGACCTATTGGAGCACCACTTCCCGTACCCAAGATTTATGATGAGGTTATGCCAGCCACACGAGAAATGATGTCATTGGGTCATCAGCATGGACAAGGGCTTGGTAAAATCTAACAGGGTATTAAGCACCCTATTCAAGTGTCCAAATAAACCGGGACAAATTTTGACTAGAGCTATTCTCGCCGATTCCATCATAGGAATCCGCGTAAAGACAGTAGGTTCCTCGAAGCTTCCGCCACACGATGTTTTTAATCTGACCTCATGAAATGACATACTCCGATTAAGTTACCAACACATGTTATGACTATCTTTGTTTCCCAAACCAGGTCTCGTGACATTTCGCCATAAATCTATGATTATGGGCTTTTTTAAGGAAGGGAAAATAGTCGAGAGTATAAAGTTTATGTATCAACTTCTATACCAGGGTTTTCAGCCATCGCCTGCCTCTTATATTCTCCTTGTAAAGAAACTTTGTAAGGTGGGGAAAGTGCTTGGTGCAAAAACTTTATGTAAGTATATGCAAGAAAGGGGTGTGGTACCAGCAGTCTGTTTTCATGATTTTATCATAACTGGACTGAGCAAGAAAGGATGTGTTGTACAAGCTTTTAGGATTTTCAATGATCTCAAGGATAGAGGATATGCTCCAGATAATGTTATCTATACAACAATGATTCACGGTCTTTGTAAAATGAAAAGGCTTGGAGATGCTCGAAAGTTATGGTTTGAAATGATTCGGAAGGAATCATGCCCAATGAGTACACACATATTGTACCTCATCTCCGGGTATTTAAGAGTTGGTGATCTCGATGGAGCCCAGGAGCTTTATAAGGAATGCTTGGTAGAGGCTACGGAGAGACCACTATAAGTTACAACACCGTGGATTAATGTATTGTTTTCACACATGGAAGGATGTAAGAAGCTTGCAAGCAATTTGAAAAATGCATGCGTGAAAAGGTATTACTTTCGTGACATTTTCACTTACAAATCTATGATTATGGGCTTTTTTAAGGAAGGAAAATAGTCGAGAGTATAAAGTTTATGTATCAACTTCTAGAGCGGGTTTTCACCATCGCCGCTTCTTATATTCCCTTGTCGAGAAACTTTGTAAGGTGGGAAAGTGCTTGATGCAAAAACTTTATGTAAGTATGTCTTGAGGATAAGGGTGTGGTACCAAAGACTATGTATTCATGATTTTATCATAACCTGAATTTGAAAAGAAAGGATGTGTTGCATAAGCTTTTAGGATTTTCAATGATCTCATGGATAGAGGATATGCTCCAGATAATGTTATGTATACAACAATGATTCACGGTCTTTGTAAAATGAAAAGGCTTGGAGATGCTCGAAAGTTATGGCTTGAAATGATTCGGAAGGGAATCATGCCCAATGAGTACACATATTGTACCCCCATCTTCGGGTATTTAAGAGTTGGTGATCTCAATGGCACCCAGAAGCTTTATGAGGGAATGCTTGGTAGAGGCTACGGAGAGACCACTATAAGTTACAACACCATGATTAATGTATTGTTTTCACGTGGAAGGACAGAAGAAGCTTGCAAGCAGTTTGAAAAAATGCAATAGAAAGGTATCGCTCGTGACATGTTCACTTACAAATCTATGATTATGCGCTTTTTTATGGAAGGGAAAATAGCCGAGAGTATAAAGTTTATGTATCAATTCTAGCGGGGTTTCGACCATCGCCACTTCTTATATTCCCCTTAGAAAGATACTTTATACGATTGGGAAAAGTGCTTGATGCAAAAAAAACTTTATGCAAGTATATCTTGGGATAGGGGTGTGTACCAGAGTCAGATTCATGATTTTATCATAACTGGACCGAAAGCAAGAAAGGATGTATTACGAAGAATGGAATGTTTGGCCACTACGCAAGAAAGAGTAGCCTCGCACCACGGATAGAAACTTGTGCGACACTAATTCAACATCTTTCCGAAGAGATAAGATGTCTATATTTTACTTGTTTTTTAGGTTATATGTTTAAGATAGGTTATTACGAATGAATATCCAAAGTTAAAAGGCAATTGTAGGGATATCCTCGAAAGAAGCTAAAGTTGTTGATGTTGTTCGGATCTGATATGTCTCTCTTGTATTGTCATATTATGATCAAACCAAGCAAAAAATTACATAACTCTGCTACACTTTGGGTTCAAATTTCTTTTGTGATGAAGATATAAATTTATAACAAATATTTGATGCTTATTTGTGGTACTTTAGTTAGATATGGAGGCTATTCCCATTGTACATGTAACACCTTTTATTGTTTCTAATAGATATGGAATGCGATTCACAAGTAGGTAACATCTCCTACTTGATTAGTCCAAGTGTTAACACCCTCATAAAACCTCTCTTTTTCTTTTTATGTGTCCCACCTTAAGGTGAATGAAACAAAACCAAAACCGATTGAGTGTTTGTGAATCAAGTACTTGGATGGTGATTCTCTTTTAATCCTTTTTTTTCTCAACAGATACATATCGCAGGATACATTCTAACCAACATATATGACAATGGAGTGGTTGAAAACTGAAACTAAATACTAGTATAATGTCTTTATGTGTTTGTTCAAGTTTTTGTTTCGCCATATATTGTCATTAAGAGACTAATGTAGAATTTATTTATACACACAAACGATTAGTGATTTTTGAATTATTGTAAAAATATCTCGTATATTCTTTGGAAAGTATATTTTTTTAAAATCCAAAGAAAGCTCAAATTATGATGCTTTACTTGCGACTTTCTCGATTTGAATATGAATATGTCTTTATATCGTGTAGTGTTTAGAAGCTTGAGATTAATATACAACATTTTAAGCATCAATGTAGAATATTCAATTCAATGTTGTGGTGATTTTCTTTCTTTTGGCTTAATTAATTACGAATGTGTTCTGACTTTCTTATTTTTATTTCGTATTTTTCCTTTTTTTTCCCTCCACAATTTGAAACCTTCCGACTTCTAAGATGCTACTAGGCTTGAGAGGTTAAGAATCGATTTAAATTTAGGGTCCTTTACAATAATATACAACATTTAATAAGTAATTACACTATTAGTGCTTCACCAAAATAATTACAAAAATAATAATCTTCCCATATTTATTTACAATATTAATGTCCTTAATTTAGGGAAACATTTATCCGCTCATTCTCTTTATCTCCCTTACCGCCTCCTATCTCCTCCACTTCGTCCTCCTCCTTCGCCGTCGCCGCCGTTTCAACACCTTGAAGATGTAAATCTTGTAAGTCTTCTTCTTCGTCCTCCACCTTCGCCGTCGTCTGTAGATCTTGAAGATGTAGCCGCCATGAACGTCGATCTCCTCATCCATTACGACCAAAACTGCCATTATGACGAAGGTTGATTTAGTCCAGAAATTAAAAGGAGAAGAAGATAAATTTTAGTACAGTTGGTAGCCAAACATTTATACAAAGGTAACTATTTTAGTTTTTGTGGGTAACCAAGAGAAATTTCATTGCAGTTGGTAACCAAAACTTTCATACAAAGGTAACCATTTTAGTTTTTTTTGGTTACATTTGTATTAAGGTTTGTCTACCAACTGCACTATGGAAAAAAAATTTATAATAGATTTTTTATAATTAATTGGTAACCCAATAAAACTGAATCGGTTACCTTTGTATTAAGGTTTGGCTACCAACTGCATTATGAAAAAAAAAATCTACAATTGATTTTTTTTAATTAATTGGTAACCCAATAAAACTGAATTGATTACATTTGTATACAGTGTTGGCTACCAATTGCACTATTAAATAAAAACATTTATAATAAATTTTTTAAAAATAAATTAGTAACCTAATAACACTGAATTGGTTACTTTGGTATGAATGTTTGGCTACCAACTATACTATAAAAAAATCAAAGGTATAAATGTGGATTGGGAGTGATGGGGTCCGGTAGTACTTTATAAATTATTTATATGTATGTATTCTCAGTTTGGAGAAATTCAATCTATGACGCCCTCAAAAATAGGTATACATCACCTATTCCTCGAATCATTAAATACATGAGTATGTAATACAAATACAATCTTAAATATACAACAAGAGCTGTGAGTTTTAATACAAATATTGTCTTCTAGACAATATCCACTCTCAGAATAAGTCCTCATTATATTTATTATCACACTATTTTATAGAATAGTGAGGACTACTAAGACACCATCTCGGACCGTCAGTCCCCCCCCTCCAATTTATTCTACAGCTAGGGATTTCATTTTCGCTGTTGCGTTCAATCCTTTTGTCTTCCATAGCTATAAGTAATTACTGTTCTTCAATTACATTTCACGCCCATATCACACACACACACACATATATATATATATATATATATATATATATATATCTCTGATAGTCTAGCTATGTGAATTTCTACCTGGATTCTTATTTATTCAGAAGCTTTATTACATTTTTTTCGGAAACATAGTAGATGGAAAGAACATCGTCGTCTTTCACTAACTTAATCCTCCGCCAAAACCATAAAAATCCAACCTTTCATATTCGAAACATTGGTTTTGGAGGCGGGGAAGAGTTTATACAAACGCAAGATCAAATTAGTTCAAGCAATCATAAGAATCAAAACTTGACTGAGATTGATAAAGATGTTTCGAAGTTCATTCGGTCCCGAGCCAGATGGGAACAAACACTTGTATCTGAGTTTTCCGGCATTAATTTGTTGGACCCCAACTTACTGTGCGAGGTTCTGAAGCATCAAAACAATGCATTTTTGACGCTGCAATTCTTTTACTGGGTTAGTTCTCGATTTGGCTTTCCTACTGATCAGTCTTTGTATAATGTGATTTTTAAGGGTCTTGCGGAGAGCAAGGCTGCCAATGCTGCTAAAAAATTTCTTGAGTTTACCAAATTTAACCCAGAGCCGTCTTGTTTAGAGTTGTATATCTGTTGTTTATGTGAAAATGGGCTAATTGAGGAAGCACTAGATGTGTTTGATCAATTGAAAGGGATTGGTTATTGCCCTTCACTGGGGACTTGGAATTCGGTTTTATTGGCCTCCGTCCGAGTTGGTAGGACTCATGTTGTTTGGAAATTGTATGGGGAAATGATGGATTGTGGTGTTGTGGCCGATGTGAAGACAGTTACGTGCTTAATTAAAGCATTTTGTACCGACAACAATGTTTCAAAAGGTTTTTACCTTCTTCGGCAAGTTTTGGAAGCTGGATATGTTCCTAGTATTGTTGCTTTCAATAAATTAATATATGGGTTTTCTAAAGAAAGGAATGATTCTGGAGTATCGACTGTTTTACACACTATGATTGCAAAGAATTGTACTCCGCAGATATATACTTATCTGGAAATTCTCCATGGGCTATGCAAGTGAAGAATGATACATGAAGTTTTTAAGATTTTCAATGATCTCAAGGATAGAGGATATGCTCCAGATAATGTTATGTATACAACAATGATTCACGGTCTTTGTAAAATGAAAAGGCTTGGAGATGCTCGAAAGTTATGGTTTGAAATGATTCGGAAGGGAATTATGCCCAATGAGTACACATATTGTACCCTCATCTCCGGGTATTTAAGAGTTGGTGATCTCGATGGAGCCCAGGAGCTTTTTAAGGGAATGCTTGGTAGAGGCTACGGAGAGACCACTATAAGTTACAACACCATGATTAATGTATTGTTTTCACAAGGAAGGACAAAAGAAGCTTGCAAGCAGTTTGAAAAAATGAAGCAGAAAGGTATTGATCGTGACATGTTCACTTACAAATCTATGATTATGGGCTTTTTTAAGGAAGGGAAAATAGCCGAGAGTATAAAGTTTATGTATCAACTTCTAGAGCAGGTTTTCAGCCATCGCCTGCCTCTTATATTCCCCTTGTCAATAAACTTTGTAAGGTGGGGAAAGTGGTTGTTGCAAAAACTTTATGTAAGTATATGCAGGATAGGGGTGTGGTACCATCACTCTGTATTCATGATTTTATCATAACTGGACTGAGCAAGAAAGGATGTGTTGCAGAAGCTTTTAGGATTTTCAATGATCTCAAGGATAGAGGATATGCTCCAGATAATGTTATGTATACAACAATGATTCACGGTCTTTGTAAAATGAAAAGGCTTGGAGACGCTCGAAAGTTATGGTTTGAAATGATTCGGAAGAGAATCATGCCCAATGAGTACACATATTGTACCCTCATCTCCGGGTATTTAAGAGTTGGTGATCTCAATGGAGCCTAGAAGCTTTATAAGGGAATGCTTGGTAGAGGCTACGGAGAGACCACTATAAGTTACAACACCATGATTAATGTATTGTTTTCACGTGGAAGGACAGAAGAAGTTTGCAAGCAGTTTGAAAAAATGCAACAGAAAGGTATCGCTCATGACATGTTCACTTACAAATCTATGATTATGGGCTTTTTTAAGGAAGGGAAAATAGCCGAGAGTATAAAGTTTATGTATCAACTTCTAGAGCGGGGTTTTCATCCATCGCCACCTCTTATATTCCCTTGTAAAGAAACTTTGTGCGGTGAGAAAAGTGCTTGATGCAAAAAACTTTATGTAAGTATATATGCAGGATAGGGGTGTGGTACCAAAGATCAGTATTCATGATTTTATCATAACTGGACCGAGCAAGAAAGGATGTGTTGCGTAAGAATGGAATGGTTGGCCACTATGCGTAAGAGTAGCCTCGGACCACGGATAGAAACTTGTGCGACACTAATTCAACATCTTTCCCGAAGAGATAAGATGGGCTATACTTTACTTGTTTTAGGTTATATGTTTAAGATAGGTTATTCTGAATGAATATCCAAAGTTAAAAGGCAATTGTAAAGGATATCCTTGAAAGAAGCTAAAGTTGCTGATGTTGTTTAGATACAATATGTCTCTCTTGTATTGTCATATTATGATCTAACGGCAAAAAAATAACATAACTCTGCTACACTGGGTTCAAATTTCTTTTGTGATGAAGATATAAATTTATAACAAATATTTGATGCTTATTTGTGGTACTTTAGTTAGTTATGGAGGCTATTCCCATTGTACATGTAACACCTTTTATTGTTTCCAATAGATATGGAATGCAGTTCACAAGTAGGTAACATCTCCTACTTCAATTAGTCCAAGTGTTAACACCCTCATAAAACCTCTCTCTTTTCTTTTTATGTGTCCCACCTTAAAGTGAACAGAACTGAAACCATCCCAAGTGTTTGTGAATCAAGTACTTGGATGGTGTTTCTCTCTTTTAATCCTTTTTTTTCCTCAACAGAAACATATGCAGGATACATTTCTAACCAACATATTGTGACAATGGAGTGGTTGGAAACTGAAACTAAATACTAGTATAATGTATTTGTGTTTGTTCAAGTTTTTATTTCTGCCATATATTGTCTGTGTGAAACTAATGTAGAATTTATTTTCGAATTATTGTGGTTGAATTTCTTCAAGATTTTCTCAAATTTTGAAATAATATGGGATCAGATTATTGAAAATTTTGAAGCAAAAATATCTGTTTGTTACTGGGAAAGTATATTTTTTTTAAATCCAGCAAAACTCAATAACTCCATTGTCAGCTTAATAATATTATCTTAGTTATTTTCCATTACACTTTAAACTATTTTGTTTTCAAAGCCTTATTGCATTTTTGTACTTCAACATTAAAGCTTGCATCTACTTCCTTTCAGTATTTTCATATTTGAATAGCTCTGTGGATTCTTTATCTTCTCTCACTCAATGTCTGTTATGATTCATTCCTTTATTTCCTCTTCTTAATTTGGATATAAATTTTCTATTGAAAAAATAGGATGTAAATTTCTCATTGGCATTATCATATTTGAAAAATGACTAATTTATCATCTTAGCAGAATATTCATTTAGGAATATGGTATTTACTTGCTAAAGGTTATCTTGGAACAAGTAAGTACATGATTGCTCTGCTATCAGCAATATTATGCTTAGGATATCTGTTGTGCAATAGTTAATATAATGTGAGACCCTAGTTGGTTTCCAGGATTTTTGGAGTTAACAATTGTATTGGTTCAGGGTTCCCTGGAGCTAGTTTTAGTGGTGTCACGGGCTCGTTTATGTGGTCTGAGGATCATGGATTAAGTAGAAATATAAGTCCTCTACCTGAGCAGAAATTCAACTTTGACCAGGTGAACACAACTGATTTTCTATCTCATAAACTTTTAGACGCAAGGTTTGATGCTGATAATATTGGCCAAGATGTTGCAAGCATTGGAAACTGGTTGGCTCCTGATTACTGAACTGGGCAGGTGTGCCCCTGGACTCCACATTATAATTTTCACATGCCCTTGCTTTCAGTTTTTTTCCCCACGTAAAAATGCAATTGTACACCCTTTTCATTTATTTTTTGGTCTTGAACTGATATGAAATTGATTTCATTTTGTGGAAGAGATGATGGGAAGGTATCCAAGTAGTCCAAGCATAAGATAGACTAGAGTTAGAAAGT
This sequence comes from Panax ginseng, assembly GCA_020205605.1. Classification (NCBI taxonomy): domain Eukaryota; kingdom Viridiplantae; phylum Streptophyta; class Magnoliopsida; order Apiales; family Araliaceae; genus Panax; species Panax ginseng. The sequence goes on along the minus strand of CM035129.1, from coordinate 171,405,070 downwards.
GAGATATTCATGTTTGTGGAGAAATTTTAGTGCCCTTCACAGTAAGCATGGTGTGTTTGGGGGGTTTAAAAGAGGAGGGGAAGGGGGTCTTGGTTGATTTTAATAGTGACTCATCATCTATATATATACTTTGGAAATAGAGTGATTATTCTCTCTAGAAGTTTCACAATTCCTTGTCTCCTTTAGAATTAGGTGATCCTGGATATATAGTGGCTACACTAATTGCATTCAATATATGTACTGGCATGATATAGTATTCTTATTAAATTATCTTAATTAAGTTGTTGCAATATCAATTTTCCTGAGGAGCATAAATCATATAATTTTTTCCCCCCAAGGCTTAATCATTTGACATTGAAAACTTCAGTTGAACAAAATGATTTACTTCAGTTACAAGTTTTTATTTTTTGTTCAGAACTATATGGCTTCATCATTCTTAGCGCCTGTATATCTACTTAGACCATGTTGAATAATTATTTTTTGTTTATCTCTTGCCTTTGTCATTGAGTTACAAATCATTATTCAGTATTTTTTGTATGTGTATATACTTGCACTTGTTCGGCATTGTCTTTCAATTATGATGAGCCTTATCAAGATTACTAATCATGGATGCAGATTTTGCAAGAAAAGTGGAATGTTATTTTTCATTTAAGCACAATTGAAGTGACACTAATACCTTGATTTGGTGCACCTATGAACTTTATATAATTCTACTACAGTTGGAGAACTATTCTGGTTTACCGGCAAAAGTCGGTTTTCAAGGCCAAAGTTGAAAGCGGTGCTCAATTAGGTGGAGCAACTGAAGTTGAAGCTGTTGAGCTGAAGAAACTTGACAGCTTTGGTAGATGGTTGGATAAAGAAATTGGTGGAGCTTTTGATGATTCCTTGATGGCCTCCGACTCTGGCAAATATTGGAATACACTTGATACTGAGAATGAACATAAGGAAGTGTCCAGCCTATCTCTGCATATGCAATTAGATACTGATTCGCTGGGACCTTCACTTTCTCAACAGCAGCTATTTAGCATCAATGATTTTGCACCAGATTGGACCAATTCAGGAGTGGAAACAAAGGTATGTATCCTGTGTAAGTGTTCTCAATTTTACTTGTAATTGTTTACTGTTTTCCGTGGTGTTGGGTGTAATTGGTATTCTCTTGTAGGTTTTGATAGTAGGTTCTTTCTTGGGGGACAAGAGGCATTTTGATGGTTATAAATGGGGCTGTATGTTTAAGCTTTCCTTTTAATAACGAATAAGGTAAGGCTATGAAGCCCTTCCTTCAGCCGGTTTTGCCTTGACCCTTGTATAGGTTGGAGCTATGAAGCTTACCTTATTCGTTATTAGAGAAAGGGGAAAGGGCTTTTTCAGCTTGCTGCTCGCTTTCTCGCTTCCGAGAGGCGAAGGGGCCTGACTTACGGTTTCCAAGCCTGGCGCGAAGCGAAGGGATTGGATTTCACCTATGATCAGATCAGTGGGCAACCATAGTTTACTTTTTTTCGTGGTGTTGTTGACGTTGTTGAAAGCGATTTTTAAGTAGGCCTCGCTTTTCGGAGCTGCTCCTGCTCACACTATGGTGGAGGAGGTGCCGTGAAGATCTAGGAGTGTGAGCAGTACGAGCGGAAAGGCTCCCATACTGTTTGGAGGGCAGGGGGCATAGATGCCAAACAAACCTGACCCCTATCTATCGTCGTAGAAGCTGTTCCTAGGAAAGATTATGGTTCTCGGGTATCCAATCAATTAATCCCCCAAACCGGGGAAGCTTAAGCGGAAATGAAAGAGTTGGGTGAGGGAAAAGGGGGGAAGCAACTAAATGGAAGGCTTCGCCCGCTCGCTCGAACGCTCGTTTAGTAGACAGCGAGTGGAGTGCATAAGCCCTTTTAGAAATAGGGGCGAGTACTACACGAGCTCGTAAGTCAAGTACGGAACGGGCCTTGTCTACGAAGCGGAGCGACCTCGTCTTGCTTGCTTCTGGCGAAGCTTCTAGCACTAGAGAATAGGCATTCTAGTATGGCAGGAATACTACCTTTTAGGTCGACCACTACATAGAAGCGATAGCGAAGCCAAGCCGTATAAAGGCGAGCAGCCCTTATAGCAACAGCAAACGGCCTACTTATAGCCGCCGCCTTGTTTACCCGGGGACTTCAACGGGCCTTACAAGCTCATAAAACGGCAATTCTTCACGTTTTCCTCAGACAGTGAGAATGAATTACTTGATTGACATTGAAAGATATGTGTACCACACCGAAAAAAGAATATGCCGATATGCTTGATGTACCAGCCAAGCCGGCTCGACCGTCTACAGTAGTCGGGCTTAGCCGATCAGGGTACGAAATGGTACTATGTCAACCAGGGCCTGGGGCTCTGGGTTTGGATGGGCTTTCCTCCAGGCATTCAGATTACAAGGCTTACTCTCCAGCTGGGACATCATCCACAGCTAGATCCTCCTTTAGGAAGTAGATCGAAAGGAAGGTATTCGCCCAGGAAGGCAGTCTGACATTCACGTTGATGGGCTCTTTTACCTCTAACTAGAAATATCGTTAAGAGAAGAAAAAGAAAAAGAATGCTTTTCATTCCAAGTGAAAGTGGAAAAAAAAGAGAGAAGAGAATTGAATAGAAGGGGGAGGATAAGGGAAGAGGCACTATAAGTAATGAATGTCTTTCTTCCTACGCCTTTCATTAAGGAAATAAAACCTCTGAAGAAGTAGAGTTAGGAAAGATAGAAGCTAATTGAAGGAAGAATCTTTCTTTGTTTGATTACTCCCTAGGTGTAGTAGTTGGAGGATAGACTATACCCACTAAGGGAGTAGCTAAGCCTTATTCGTCATACACTGCTCCTGCATCAAGGGTCGTGACTACCTTTCCGAATTCAAACTTCCAAACCTATAACTTGGTTTGCGTGCCTGCTTCCTATCTGCCCTATCAATCAAAGAAATGTTCTAGTTCCGCTTGACTTTCGCTCTGAGACAGTAGATTTCTTTCTTTATTAAGGTAGATTTCTTTCCCTACTGATCATACAACAAATGAACGTGGTTAGAAAGATGGCACATCGATCTTCTGTACCACCGAAAGGTTGCCCTTCGGGCCCTGTTCGTGCTGCGGAACGAAGACAATCCACCTTGGAGTGAAGTGTACTGTTCTGTTCAGTGGGGCAAATAACGACTTTCATATAGCTGTTAATAGATAGGCTTCCAGTAGCGTAAAGAGAAAGAGATGGCAGCTCAGGCCGGGAGTTGAACCCAGGAAGAACGGTAGCATAAATGGAAAAATCCTTCTTTGGAGCCTAAATCTTCTATTTCATAGGAAAGAGAAGATGCAAGCAAGAGACCATGCCCTAGTTTGGTGCGCGAAGGTCTCTTTTTTTTGTCGAGGCATCTGCTCTGTCTGGTCACGAGTTGGGCTCGTACCAACACCTCTGGACTGGAAAGGGAAATGAACTCCAACCCCACCACTCCAACATCATAATATAAATATTACAGCATAAAGCGTGTCTTGCCTTAGCTACTAGATCAGAGCTCTCGCAAGGCGCAGAGGAAACCCAAACCAATTGGAAGAAGTCATCTCCCTTGCTGGAGGAAACGACCTTCTTCCGGGAAGATTCAACTCGAGTTGGAGTTGGCGGTTCTCCGCCCCTTTAGCTCTTTTCGAGCTTCGCCACTCAACAAAATAAAGAAAGAGCAAAGCCAGGCTTTAAAGACCGAGCGAAAGGCCCCTTCACCCCCGCGCAATTCAGCTCTTCTGTAAGGGTAAGGAACCACCACTAGATTCTGGCTTTAAGGCGGAATTGGCATTGTGCTGCCAGAGGACAGCAGCGAATACTAGAGTAGCTTCCAACCCCTGCTTAGAAAACAAGAATAAAGGATTAAGAGAAGAGCATATAGAGGAAGGTTGGATGTAATTCAAGTACAGAAATACGGACATGAGCCCCCACAAACAAGCTCTCAGGCAAAAAGAATTGGAAATAGGCCAAGCCTTTTTCTAGAACTGTTCGGAAGAACACATAGGAGCCTAGCCGATCAAGATCCTCAAGAGTCAAGAGAAAGAAATCGATCGAAAGAGGACTCACTATAGGTTCGATCGATCCGCTTCCTTCAGTAGTTAGTATCAAATGTATGATAGGTCTATCATTGTTGGCTAGGAAGTCTGCACAAAAGTAGCCTTGGCAAAGGCTGTGAACAGGGGTCACTGTGAGTTGTTTGATCTGGTACCCGCATAAAGCATAGCTCTTCACGGGTGATCCTCAATCTCAGCATTTGTAATCAGACTTAGAGCTTCTGCAGAATCAGTTTCAAGGATGCCATCTTTTATTTCATAACCTTCAACAGCATTAATCGTCTTTCTATTGCCCAAAGTTTAGCAGCTAAACTTGATGCTTTTGCCATGTGCCCACAAAAAGAAAATAACCATCTGCCTTGGTCATCTCTTGCAATCCCTCCAATCCCAGGAGGGCCAGGGCTTCCTTTTGCACACCCATCAGTCTTCCATTTTATTCTACCTGCAGGTAGTTGCTTCTTCTTTTTGTAAGGAAAGGACAATTTTCTTAGTCTTGTTCAAGGTTTGTTCCTTACCTTCTGGGAGAGGAATAAAGTAAAGGGATTCATTCACAGATGAGCCCTTGCCTATACCAGAGAGAGAGATCGATATAGAGACAACGAGGCCAGGGGAAGAGACCCATTCTTTATAAGAGAACGGGAATACGGAATGGACCGATACGCTCGATAGATAAAGACAAAAGAGCAACTACAGTTGCGACAGATTCCTACACCTATGGGCTCAGGTAAGGAGTTGTTTCAGGAAGGGAGCTAGAAGCTGTGAGTGAACCCAAAGGCAGCGAGTGGGGTAAGTAAAAAAGGGGTAACCAACGAGCAAAGAACTCCGCCTCCTTCTTGGTGGAAGCCAGGGTATCACTTCAGTGATACCTGGGCGAATTCTGCGATTGCCGCTTTCAGGTGAATTTGGAAAATAGGGCAGGGCAAATGCTTTTTCTCGAAGATGCGGCGATTCCGCTCTTTCCGTACTTCCCAACACGTAAAGCAGAAGGTAGTACACCTTTTTGGGCTGATTTTGAAATTCTTCAGTGAACCAAGACAACACAGCCATTCTAAAAGAATTTGGGTGAGACCATGCTTTGGAGAAAAGTTGTTTCTTGAAAAAGAAAGTGACTCCTCGGTCGAGAAAATGCAGGACATAAGAGTCTAGTGTGTTCCGGAGTGTCAACTAGAAATGTTGTGATCCCACAACCAACCGCTGCTATGCATCACGGAACCTTGTCTTCGATGAAGCATCATCGTGGTGGTCACCACAACAGGTGATATTACCTTCTTCCAAAGAAATAGCAGAAAAGTTGCAGGAGAGACTGGGGCGGATGAAAGACAGCCAAGCTCAGAAGCTATTGAGCCGTCAATACCATTGACTAGTAAAGGTGAATCAGAGCAGTAATTACACAGTTTACGGCCTTGGCAAAGCGGTGTACACCAAAGAACTCCTGAAGATCTTCAACTAGAAGTATATAGAGAAGAAGCTAGGCCACAACCGTGGTTGTTTACCAACGTAATGTATGGGATAGAGATCGAGACAGATTAGGAAATCGGGAGCCCCACCTTTTAAACCTCATTTAGGTAAACGGCATGTTCAGGGGCCATAGCCTTTTGAAACATTCTAGTGCTTTTCCTATTTTTAGCTGCTCTAGAATGCCCTCTTTTGAGGTGCAGATGAGGTGGAGGAATCGGTTCGGTTGTGCACAGTTCCCATTGGGAGGTATAATAAAGAAGAGGACGCAAGCACATTCATTGATGCTCTCGAATCTGCTCTTGTCGCAATTGAATCAGCAGTTGAGTAAATAGAAGCTCTGGCTCTTGCCCTTCTTAGTCTTGCCGCTGCTTAACTATGAGTACGAGTTGGAGCTCCTGGGTTCATGACTGGCGCTACTGCTATTGAATCATCTCTTTGAAGGAAAAATGCCACAAATGACTATAATGAGAGAAGTGGGCAAAAAAGCTGCTCTCCTAACCGGTACCGGTGGTGGTGTCATAGAAGTAAGCGCTGTTGTCGGAAGGATTAGAAGAAGAAGAACCTAAAAGTCCTTGGTGGACGAAAGATTCTCTCCCTTAGGCTTCTTTTTGTGCTTCTTTCTCTCGGCTAGTGCCCATCTTTCCTCTATAAAGCTTCCTTTTTCCCCTAATAGGCTATCCCATGTCCCTTCATTGGCTGTCTTTGAGTCTTTTCTTGCAGATCCTCGAGTTGATACTTCTTTTCTTTTTTTAGGAACCGGACCAGGCTTTCCGTTAATGAAAATAGATTCAATCGATGAATCCCGAAAAGAGACATGCCCCCACAAGAAACAAAAGGAAACTAGGCAGTTCGATCAAAATAAATTCTTGTTTTTTGACTAAGCGGTTATGAATGACTTGACAATTTCAAGTCGAATCGACTAATCCTAGATATTTTCCACGTTCATAGGAGTGCGTCTATGTTTCGCTTTTACTTAATATGATATTCTTTTTAAAAACAACTCAAAAGAGTCTTTCCATTCAAGCACTACTTGTAGCTACCTATCCCTACAACTACTAAACGCTATGAAAGTCATATAAGCGCTTCTATAAATTAAAAGCGTTCTCTCCTATACTATATTATATAGAAAGCGACTAGAAAAGCCATAAACCGCTATGCTCGCAATGAACTCAACTATGAAAAACGATACACCGCTCCATCGACTTCGGGCTCTACCATTTGTAGAGAAGAAAGAAGTCACAACACAAAAGGAAAGCTTAAAAGAACAACTACTTGATAATATCTCCGGCAAAAGAATATCCCTCACTAAACCTCGAATATCCCATCCCGAGGTCTTAGCCGAGACTTGGCTTTACGCCTTTTGGTCTTTCTTTTCTCGTTTTAGTAAAAGGCCTCCTATTTGCAAGCAAAGAAGGCTATCTTGAATTCCAATTTTCAATGATTGAAATGCATTCCTCTCAGATATTCATTGTGCTCAATGAATCGGATAAAGCCCGGGATGGGAAGTCGCATCTCTTTTTGAAGTGGAATCGGAATCTACTCTAAATAAGAATCTAATCACGGCCTCTCGGTGGCAAAGGTCTTCCTTACCTTACCGCTTTCAGGTCGTCCATGCAGCCTCCTACAATAAAAGGGTCTTGACCGACTTTATATCTTCTTTGTAGTATAGTCTGAATCTTAGATCTATAGAGAATGGAAAATACTGATTCTTCCTTTTGGGGAAAGCGAGAGATGGAACGATTGATAGATGGTGTCCGTAGGGCTATTCTCTATGGGCCAAAAAAGTATGCTTCTTTTCCTTTAGAGGTCGGAAGAAAGTGAGTCGGGTAACAAAACATGGCACTAAATGGAAGCTAGCATCCCGGAAAGGTTTGATTCAAAGAGATGGGTATCCGTTCAAGAGCTTGTTCCCCTTCCCCATGGTCTTGATCCTTTCCATAGTAATCTGCTCCACGATACCAGATGATGTGAGTGAAAGAAGGGCTTTGCTCTCAGTCTATCTCGCTCCAGAGAAAAGAGATGTATGGTATGCCTCACCCTATCGATGATGAAAGAAATTCAAAAAAAGAGAGTCTAAATACCCTATCTGAAGGGTTCTCGGTAAGACCATACTGAAGTAGCCAAACCAGAGTTCCATGGGTTGATCGGTATTAGGAAACCTTCCTCCGCCTTGAGGAATGGGACCGAAATTGCATCATATAAGAAAGAGTAGTAAGCAACCAACCGACATAGCTAGATCATCATCAAAAGAAGAGGCTTCTTTTCGCCTCTCAAGTCTTGAGATATCAAATCAAGGAGCCTTCAATTACGAATCGCGTCTGAAATGGAATTGTTTCATTTTCAAAGAAAAGATTGTGTTGGTCTTGATCACTATACTAAATGCATTGGATGCCCGAGCAAATCGCATCGATCCCATTCCTACTTCTTCTTGCGTCCTCCATCCCGGATCTCTAGGAACAGTGGTCGACAAAGAATACCATTAATCGAACGAAGCCGGGATGAGAATCTCACGTGGTGCCATTCTGCGTTCTCTCTCCCAACTCGTTCTGCAATTGACGTAGTAGACCTCTCGCATGATTGTTTCAATGATGTATTCAATCAAGACAAGAAAGATACGTCGTAATAAGATCGGGTTACATAATTGGTCCAGTGAAGGAACATCGAAGAAAGAGGATCGGACTTGATCGATTCAGCATGTGAGTCGCCTATCTTCACAAATTGGAAATGCGCTCCAGAAGGACATTGCTTTCTCCATCGAATCGGTCCCAATGTGGAAATTTCAAGATGTGAAATTCATTCACAAATCTTGTGTTCTTCTACATGTAGCGTCTGATTGGTGTCTCGTGCTGCCAGAAAAGGAAAGCTCAAACTTGCTCCAAACCATGAGATCGAGAGAAGTGCGGTCATCATCATTCCACTCCTTCTTGGTCTACTTTTGCCATAACTTTATCTACTGGTAGCGATCGGACGAAGTGCGAGATTGGATCGAGAAAACAAGCGGGAAGGTCCGCCGAAGATAGATATCGACGTAATCTCATAGTTAACGACTTCTTAATTGCATTCGTCTTTGTGAAAGTTCGAGATTGATGGTGGTGGGGTCATGGATCTTTCTCCGATCTCTACTAAGGCTCTTGCACCATCTTTTGAGTGGTGGTTGGGTCGAAATAGGCCCCTCGTACCTAAGGCGTCTCTTGTTGAAATTATGAGACGAGAAATTAATATTACTCTAAAGGGGGGCTCTCAAGGCCGATGAAATCTTTATATTTAGTGGCCATAAGGATTTCTCCGAGTGGTCACAACTTAGTTAAATGGGTCGACGGTGGTTGAACTCATCGTCGATGGTACTTCTTGTCTGCGATGTCGCTTTGAAAGTGAAGCTTCGATGAGTTCTTCAAAGCTCCTATCGTAGAGTTACACCGGGCCATAACTAATAAAGACCAAGACCTGGGGGTATATGTGGAAGTCATGTATGACATCAGTAGGCTGAGAGAGGGTCTATCTTGGGCCAGCCTTATCCTTCCGGAGAACCATCGATTCTCATACAGTTACTTGTTGGGTGGGATTGCAGTCTAACTCTAACTCCCTTAATTGTCCGAAGGTTATTGAAGGCTTTAAATTTGATGCATCTGTAAAGTCAACTCGGGGAATCACCGCGCTTGCGGGTTATGAATTTACAATAGTGAGAAGAGAAAAAGGGCCCTTCCTTTAGAGAAAGGATCATTATCTTTGGTTGGGCTCAATAAACAAGCCTTATCCCAAAGGGATACGGAAAAGAAATCGAAGATCATCCGGTGAGTAAAAACTTTCTAGTTTGTTAAATAAGGGTTACCCTTAACTCTCACCGAAGATGCGATCCAACGTGGAAACCACCGAAAGCCAAGTTCCATTGGGATCTCGAATAATCGAGGGACATACTGCTTCGCTAATTCCACACACTTACCCCCTAAAATCTATCAAAAGATTAACGGAGAAGTAGATGGAGAGGGCTAACGTCTTAAAGTAAAAATGAGTCTGTTTAACCAACAAGATGAATTTGCTTAAAGAAAATATAAGTAGAATTTCACTAACTTATCTGCTTTTCATCTCTCGCATTCTAATCATCCTCCCATGGAAAGATGGAATCTGGCGTGGAAGTCCTGGTTCTTGTCAAACCGACAGGGGAAAGGGAGTAGGGAAATAGGAATCGAGGAAGAGAAGAGAACTATTTAATAAAAGTTAAGCTCTTAACTTTGCATGGCGGTCTTGATCTTCGGCCTAGCATTCTTGTAGTTCAAGAGTGAATAAGGAAGTCTGGCAAGGCAAGAATCATCCAGAAGCCAGCTAGCTTCATCAATCGATATCTGTATTTGTATACATATAAGAGATGCTTTTGCTTTGTCTTTTCATTTGAAATGGGATCTACAATGTATTGGTAAGGATCTCTCCCCCGCTTTCTTTGGGGTCGACAATTCTTTATTGTCTAGCTTTCAAATTTCTCTTGAGCTTTCCTAAGAGCATCGCTTTATTATCAATTCCCACTTACTTACAGAAAAACTTCTTCCCCTTCAAATGCAATTCCAACTCGGCCAGAGAATCAAAGGGCGGATGGTATGTCTTTCTATCCATCCCGATTGTTGGATTGAAATAAAATCGACTTTATCGCGAGCAAGGTTCAAAACAAATTGTATAATCCGTCCTTCATCAATCGAGAAAAAACAAAGTCTCTACTTCCTACATCTCTCAATTCAAGGCCTTCTAAAAGCTTCACTATGGAAAGGGTGAATTCCATCCATCCTTGGGCTAAAATCTTTGAAGTCAAAAAGAGTTGGTAGGAAATGGCGGTAGAGAGAGAAATCGAAATCCTATGTCCGGTCTAGCATGCACAATGGCCCATGAACATTGGGAGAAAGAAAGCCTTTTAGAAGCGAGATCTCAAAAACGATGATGGTTGATGGGCTTTAGAGAAAATATCTTATCCGATTCCTCCCAAATTTATTGGAAAAAATTTAGGTCGCTCCAACCCACAAAGATTTTGTGAAGAACCGACACACAGGCTTGGGCCCATTCGGCCAATGGGATTTAGAATTCTAAATCACTTACTCAACTTGGGTTTGGAAAGCAAAAACCACACGTCGTCTACAAGACTTCCTTTGCCTTCTTGTCCAAGATCGGATTCCAACTAAAAGCCTCCTTTGTCATGTAATAAATCATACAAGAAAATATATGCCTTTTTTGTTAAAAACCGGGAGAGACTACTCTTCACGTGTGTTAAGAGATTGTGACCAAGCCAAAGACTTATTGAACCTAATGGGTATACCCGTCACTTTAAAACCAACCTTTCAAATGCCTCTTGTGGAATGGCTTCGATCAAACTGTCTTGCAAATTGCCTTGCCAACCAACCAGAGCTGAACTGGAAGATCCTTTTTCCGATGATGTATAATACAACTTGGTTTGAACCTAACCGTAAAAATCTTTCTTTGAATTTTTTTTAATCATTCTATGTATTCATGGAATAAGTGATGATCCAATGGTTCTTACTCGAGAGAATCTTTTATTTAGCTTAGGGTTTTGATTGAATATTCTCGTGATTCTAGTATGAATCGAGGTTTTTTAATGGATTCATAGGGTAGGGTCTTAACAAGAAATTCCGATCGAGAAAAGAAAGAATAAAAAAACATTACACAAAACAAAATTCCAAAAAGAAATAGGGATTGAAAGGATTCAAGAGGCCTGTAGAGAAAAAACATTTATCCAAAAGATTTATTCATTCTACTACATAAAGCACTACATTACATAAACAACCACATATCCTTAAGACTAGTGTTGAGGTGATCGTAGGACTGTGTCAACCAAGGTTGCTCGCAAAAGGAAAATGACTATGATTTAAGAGTAGGAGTCAGACCTAACTTGCTCTCGCTTTCTACGGCAATCAAGCAATGAGTAAGGAATAAGATATAGTCAAGGGGAACAAAAAAGAGAGAGATCCGCATTCTTTTTTTAGTTCTTCCTTGATGACTGGAAGGGGAGAATCAATCCAATCGTTTTAAGGGCACAAAGGCAAGCATGACTCACGTAGATCCAGAATGGAAGGGCTGGTCACTCTCTAATTAAGCACCTCTTGCGCCTCCTCACAGAGCGATTGAAGAAGCTCGACCTAAGGGAACGAGTGTAATAAAAGGTTTTTCCTTACTTTCAGCGAGAAGGGGAGATTCGGAGAGGTTGAGAAGGGCGGAGTCCCCAGAAACAACTGGTGGGACTAAGCTTTCTATTTGAGGTTCGGCTAGCTTAGCTTAGCTATTAGGTTCGGTTGGTTTAGCTATTTTTCTCGGCATTCCGCTTCCCTTCTTCGAGTCCGATGGGCTGACTTGGTCATAGCTACCCTCCTCCTTGAAGTGGGCGCTTCGCGTCCTTGTCAATTCAAGCAAACCCATACAATCTTATTAAAATCATCATTTTGTCGTATTCACTCTTTAATATCCACCCCTCCTTTTGATGGTTCATGAAGGCACACATGGGCGATCGACTTCGTAAGGTTCATGCCTATTCATGCAATCCAAGGATTCAGCTCCAACGGCTTGAGAATGAGACCCATTCCTTTCGGCAAGACCCCTATTTACCCATTTCTTTCAACAGCAGAGGAGAAAGCTTCTATACAGATGAAAGGGCTAGGACGGATACTGCTATCGATGGAGGAGAAAGCTTCGTGCAACTTTCTAAAACCCCGTCTTCCCTTTTTGTCCAAAATGGCATTTATTTCCTTTACTCATTCCGGAGAAGCATCCCACAGCGCTTATTCTATCTCTTCCTTCTGTGAAGCGTATCTATTTGTTGGTTGATTGGCTTGTGGTGCTGCTCTAACCACGCTGTGGAGTTGAACCACAGTTCTTCCTTAC